>OMLC01066721.1:5650-17819 GCA_900302585.1 Regalecus glesne | reverse complement strand
GAGCACCATGCACACACGAAAGATCGATAACCTTCAAGACACAACTAAGGAAATAAGTCCTCAAAAGTAAATTAATCACATCAACTCCACAGAAAACAATCAGTCAGAAGTCATTCATCCATGTTTCTGTTCCATCCTCTTCAGTCAGAGAAGCTCTGGGCCAGCACAGCCTCCGGTTCCCTTTCTCCTCATGTGAGCCTGAATCCAGAAACGTGTCCTTGTTTGTTAGGGAGTCCCACCTTCACAACCCCACAGCAGCCTCCATTCCATGGGAACCGCCATGGTCCATCTAAACCCTGAACTTCTGCTTCCCTGCTTCTCCGTGTGATGTTGCAGCAGATTCCATCTCGTCGTCACCCCCACGTTGAACGACCATCTTCCGTACCGGACTCCGACTCAACCACTCGGAGCGCTTTGAGCTCCCTCTTGGACACGGCCGTAGATGTAGCATAGGAGATTAAGACCGGACGTGCCTCCTGACAGGGCAAATCCCTTATTGAGAGTTGGGGGTCAGGTTGTTCTTCAGGGCGTAGAGGGAACCCAGTACACTGTCGGCACATCTCTCAGTCACGTCTCACCATTCTTACAGCTTGTTGAGCGTCACGTCTCCAGGCTGCAGAGGACGCTGTATTAGACTAGCTACATGCACACTTACATCGTTAGCCAGGCCACTACTGATGTTGTAAAGCAACGTTTGATTTATAGGAGAAGTATTCATAAAGAGCGCTTCCTCCCCGGCTCCAACACAACGTGTGACCATCCCTGTCCGGGCCTCTTGGAGAGTAACCAGCATCACTGTTGATAATCTAGGCAGGGGCCAAAATCAGCAAATCTCTCCTGCAAGGTTCACACCACTCCAACGTGCTCAGATCCACTGAGCTGTTCACACTCGGCACCTCGCTGCCTTGGAATTTGGAATCCTGAAGCAGTCATGGTTTTCACACTACACGACCGAGTGGCGACAGAGGGTCACACATTACTAGAGCTTGCAGGGGTCCCTGTGGGGTCTGCCAGGTCTTCAGAATGCCTCATGTCATGAGACCCCGTGAGAAACAAGACGGGAAGTCAGGCAGAAACACCAGCGAGACAGGACTGTTTTCTTCCACAGGTCGATGTCCTCAAGAAACAAGCCCTCCAAGTTGCTCGTGCTCTGATTTACAGCAACAAACTGTAAGGACTTCGCATTTTGAGGAGTGCCATGCAAATATAGATTATAGCCATTACTGTGGTTCTGCTATTGATGCCACACTTTCACAGAACGTTCACTTTCAGATGCTTCAAATGTGTGTTCAGCCCTACATGCAGATCTGTGGCCACTTAACACAGGTTTTCTCTAAGGACTTGGAGTATTTCCATGACATCCATCTTCCTCTTAATGGTAACCAGCTCTCCATGACCTGCTGCTGAACGCCAAGCCCAGAGCCCTGAGCTATGTCTGATATGATGCTAGGTGGGCGTCGAGTTGTCTTGGTTGCGTCAAACACGGAGCTACGCTGCCAAGCCAAATGCTTCAAGGTGCCTCTCATTAGACCATGAAGTGAAAGTGCTTCTAGTAAACTCTATTTTTTACCCAACTAGCTCCCTTTCCTTTATGTTTTAATCTGATCAAGATTACCACTATACTGTCTGGAGCCTTTCCCATCACCGTGCTACAGCCAGTTCACTGGAGGAACTATTGTCAGAATCCAGCAAAAGACCACACACCTGCTAAAGAGCTTCCATTGCAGGAATGGAATTCTATATTATTCTATAATATTTCACCATTCCAACTCCACCATACAATATGTACTGATGTCTTCAGTCTGCTACGACCATTGAGCTAATCAACCAGAGTGTGAAGTGTGAATTGATAGGTTTATATTTATTAACTGCAAAGTCTAGGCATCGGCGTCGGGCTCTATAGGGATGATGGACTAATCATTTGTAACAAAAGACCAAGAAATAGTTTAAAAAAACAAGAATACACACACACACACACACACACACACACACATATATATATACATGCACACACGCACACACGCACACACGCACACACGCACACACGCACACACGCACACACACAGATATATATATATATATATACATGAGCATTGGACGTAAAATCAAAATAGAAACACACAAGAGATGCCCTGACCTTCTAAACATTTCCTCGGAGCTTAGGGATGACACATATGAACCATATATGAACAAAACCCATACGTCCATGAAGAAAGCAAGCATCCACCCTCCAGAGCAGCTAAGGGTACAGTGTCTTGCTCAAGGACACCTCGACACACTTCTCTGTAGGTGTGGGATTGAACCCGCAACCTTCCGTTCCCCAGACGACTGGTCTACCCACTGAGCCATGCCGCCCTGCAGGACTTCTCTATCTATGGTGGTTTCACAACAGCACATTTTCGTATAAAAACGTCGCCCAAGACGGCCTGTAATGACTAGAGAGAACCACTAGCATGTGCCCATGACATCCTCTGTTTAATGTCTAGTGGTGCAGCTAATTCACTTTTCATACACTTAGCTATGAAGTGTTTGGACTTCCAGCTAGTGTGCAGCATTACCATTTCCACAGTGTTGACTCTACAGTTTTACATGCTTTTAACAAACACCTCCTGAAAGTAGAGCTGAACCTGTTTCCTGACAAAACCGTTTAAACAAACCACTTGTTCCAACTTCCGGTCCCTGACCCCTGTGGCGTGGACTCGGGCGGGTACAGATACACACATAAAGCTCAGGGACGGCTCTCGTCCTGCACCATTAAGTTGTACTCGACTTATTTCCCCCTCTTAATTCGACATACCCTGACCGGGAATCTGATGTCTTCACCTCAACAAGTCAAAAGTGTTTTGATGCTCGACTTCTATTGGCTAATATAATAGGCCGTGATTTCAATTACGATTTTCCTTCGAAATCCGATTCAGAGAAAAACGCCACCAACACATACCAGCAGGCTGACCTTGTCCCTACCAGCCGTTAGCATCTCGTGCTCTTTAGAACCAAAGTGCTTCGTTCCAGGAACATGTTGGGTCAGTTTTTACACCTCACAGCTGGTCCCTTTGTTGATGGGGTGGATATGGACCTAGATGGAGCTTAGGGGTTTAAGACCAGATCCTCTTCCCGATGCCCCACAATGGGTTCAAACCCACAACATCTGACTAGTCAGTCCCTGAAGTAAACTCCACCGCTGAGCCACTGCGGCATGTACATAAAATCAGTAATTCAACGATCTGACCCAACGTATTAAAGCGGGCCTGTTTGAGTGGCATAGGTAGAGGAAAACCTTCTCTTTCTATTATCGTCCTAATGCTGTCGTCTCTTCAACACATTTAGAGCGAAGAGAGATCAAAGCCGATTCCAATACTCTGACTTATCTCACATGCGAAGGCTCTGGGTTCAAATCCAACCCAACTTCAAATGTTACATTTCTAATTTTCCCATCCTTCACTTTTACTAAGAAAATCTTGTTTCCTAGTTTGGGAAACACAAAGCACCCTTTCATATTCATGGTTTGACATCCAGCGTCGACCCAGTACTGAGACGACCTGTTTCCAAAAGCAGAACAGTTTATCATAGCTGGTTATAGTTTATAAGCATAATAGTTCATGAATAGTTTCATGCTTCATGAAATCCCCTGCTGCCGCGGTGCCAAGTTCACTTAGCAGCTGATGACTGCATGGAGCATGAAACAGGCTTGTACTGACCAAGAATGAAAGAAACCACTTGAATTACAGGATTATTATGCTCCTTATCTGCCCAGCACTCTCCTTTCCATTGCTGCTTTCCTTGAAGAAGTTTTACACACACACACACACACACACACACACACACACACACACACACCACCACCCCCACCACCACCACCACACACCCACACACACACCCACACACACACACACACACACACACACCCACACACACACACACACACACACTGTACACACACACACACACACACACACACACCAAATATATGAGACAAGTATATATTTCTACACACATGTATATTTGCCAATGACTAGTCTTGGAGGCTGAGCAAATCTGAGCTAGCACCGTGGACTCTTTCTAACTTTTACCAATGAACCACTGAGAGCATCCTGACTGGCTGCATCAATGCCTAGTATGGCAGCTGTTCTGCCCTTTATGGCAGAGCTCTGCTGAGGGAAGTGAAAATGTCTCAGTACATCACAGGCAGCCTTCTTTCCACCATACAGGATATCTATTCCTGGAGGTGACTGAAAATGAACCACCAAATAATCAGGGACCACATCCAGGCCAGACACAAAGTGTTCTCTCTACGTCCGTCTGGAAAGAGGTACCACAGCATCAAGTCTTGGACAGGTTTTGAGACAGCATCTACCTCCCGAGCCATAAGACTCTGAAAACTGACCACTCACTCAATTGTTATTTGCACAAGGTCACTGCCATTTGCAAAGGTAGACAAGTTGACTGGTTAAACTTGGGGAAATAAGTATTTCACTTCGCAAACCAACACAAATAACTGCTTAAAATTAATATACTAGGATTCTTCTGGGATTTTTTAAAATATCCTGTCTCTTACTGTTAAGATGAACCTACCATGAAAAATATTGACTATTTATTTCTTTGTAAGGGAGGAAACTCACAAAATCAGCAGAGGGGGAAATACTTATTTCCCCCACTGTACATTACCCCTTTCATCATGATTCCTGTTACTGATTGCACATTCTGCCTTTTGCACAAGTCTACCATTTATAACACAACTAAATTAGTCACCTTAGCATTGTACAGAAATCCTCTACACACTGTCCAACAAAGTACATCCAACATCTGCACTGACTCTTTCTCTACATGTCTTGGTTCTTGAAATCTTATTTATTTTACAAGTACTTTATTTCCCACTTTTGTGTTGAGCTGGAAAAACAAGAATTTTACTATAAGAACAAGTATAAAACTTGTTTTCATATATGGAAAACGTGAAACTTCTACACACAAATTTGAAAATGTTACATTGCATCCCAGCTTCTATTCTTTCAGGTGGAGGGGCCAAACATTCTTCATCTCTAGTCTGGTTAGTTCAGGGTTTGGTTCTATGAACAAGCCATAACCATTGGACTCTATTCATTTCAGTGTGGTATGTTGCTGAATTACAGCAACATACAAGACTTTCCCATTGCCCACCACTGGGTTAAGTTCTGTATGTGTGTGCACATTCCTCCCTGACCTTGCACCACCGCACGAGCACGCTGCCAGGTCTCTCCTGCAGCTCCTCGATCTGGACCGGTGGGTGGGAGGAGACAGCTCCGTGGCGGGCCACTCTGTCCCTCAGGACCCCCAGCAGGGAGTCATCCAGTTGGGCTGACACACAGGGGACGTCCACCAATGCTGGAACCTCTGGCAGGCTGGCGAATGCATACACACTGCAAATTAGAACTTTATGCCAATATGTAATTAAATATATATGTGCATGCCCCCCCCCAAAAAGTAAGGACTTATGGAGAGACTAACTTGCAAGAACTCTCCTGCTAAATAATAAATAAATAAATGCACACAGTAAATGAACTGTCTCTGTTAACAGTGCCTAGGACGCCCACAGACCAAACCCCCCCAACTCTCGGGAATTAGAAAGAGTGTGACCAAAAAATATGAAAAGCATGCTGAATAAAAATCGCTGGTAGCCACTTTACCAGACTGCCAGGTCGACACTATGAAACACCTCCTTATTTTTGCTGACTAATGTCACTACTATGAATCATGGGGCTGCACATTAGTTCTCATGGTAGCTTCCCAGATCTTTTTTGGATGTTAGAGTTATACCTTGGTTCATAAATCTGTGCACTGCGTTTTGTTGACTTTGTGTGATGCCATGGATAAAAGTGGTAGTGGTTTTGTGGAAGAACGACTTCACTGCACATGGGCACTGAGAGATGTGGTGCCGTTTTGGAACATCGGCTGCTTAAAGATATACAGTGGTGAGTGAGGCAGTGCATCTCTAACTGTGGCTGTGTATCCTGTCTGTGTGTCATAAATCGTTTCATCAGATCTTGTGAGGAAAATGACCCAGACAGGCATATGTAATCAATATAAAGCCATTTCTCACAGATGGCCATATTGGATTTTCTAGTCACAGAAGCATCAAAAATTAAATGGACACTGATAATCTGTGAAAAACTCATTAATGCAGTTTAAACATATGTCAAATGTGTCATGTGAGGAGCAGACAATGACATAGATTTATAAACGCATGTAGTTGTGTATCTGTGTCATGGTCTCAGTTCTACCTGTCCAGTTGGATGTTCAGAGCCTTTTTGGTGAAACTCCCCAGCTTAGCCTCCTTCTCACCCAGGCCACAGCGCAGAGCGGCCTCCCCTTGGAAAACAAAGAGGGGGGGGATTAATTCACAGAATTTACAGAACAAATATGCTTTATGCATTGAGTAAATGTGCACAAATGAAAAGAGGGCAATAATGGAAGAGGAAAACAAGACAGAGGTGGGATAGAGAAAAGAGAAGTGGGAGAAGGTAGAAAGGGGTGAAATTGGAGAGAAAAAAGGAATGTTTCAAAGAGAAATTGTTAAGAAAAAGTGGAACGGACAGAGAGGGATATCTATCTATCTAGCTATCTATCTATAGATGGGGAGTCAGTCAGAGGGAGTCCACATGTATGACTTCGTTAGATGTTGAACTTCCGGTTTCCTGTTTTTATGGTAATGGGATATGGCAGCCATCAGCAGCTGTATTTAGATTCTACCATGGCTCAAAAGTGAGCACCAAGTCTGCTCTGTGTGAACCCAAGTGTAAAATTGGTCTTTTTGGTTGTATTGGTAATGGCTTGTTTAGAAACCATGCAAATTTATGCATGTTTGTCTACGAGTATGAGAGACAGCCCTGTACATCTAAATGAAAATACCACAGCATTTATTTTGCAAAAACTTCTCTTCCAGTCAATATGAAAAGCAAGTTTCCACTTGTTTCAGCTCCAATTTACATGGCTATCTGATGACTTTTGTTTTAATTTTCTCAGAAGTAAAAAAAATAAATAAAATAAGGCCCAGTTGGTTCTTTTACCCGTTTTACCAATTAGAAATTGTGAGGTGGATTTACAGCATCATAATAATAATACGTTTTATAGCTCTACAGGGACAGTGCATATTAATGAGCATTTAGAATGTTAATATACCAGCTTTAGCAACCAGGCTAATTATCTGTTGCCCAAAACAGTCAGGTGTTCACCGTCTTGCTGAAGAGGCTTTCATTGACAGAAACATACAAATCAGTGCATGATCATCCTGGTAGACTCTGTGCTGAGTAAAAACTAAAAACACCAAACATCCATGTGGCTCTCAGGAGGGTAAAACTAATACCTTTAAATATGTTGTCACCGTCCTAGGATAAATAAAAACAATTACAGCATGTTTTTTCACATTTACGTCTAAAAATTTAAAATAAGAGTTCGTGTGAACTTGGTGAGGCATCTGAAATCTGTAAATCTCAACGATGAAACAGGTTTCCTTTACCCTATAACTAAGATTACCTCAGGTGTTTGGCTCTTCCCTATTGGCAGAACAACTGATACTTGTGGCCATGTCCACCCAGCTACATGTGTGTATGGATACGCATGTTTTTAGGCGTATGAATTCCAAACCATATAAATAATGGAAGCAGCAAACAGATTTACTTTATAATTGGTGTGTGTGTGTGTGTGTGTGCACGAGTGTGTGAGACTGACCCTCCCTCAGCAGCTCGTCTGCCTGGCCCACGCCGTGTTCAATGAGGGTCTGGCAGTCATCCAGCGGCCGGATGCTCTCTGCCTCGATGACGTCCACCTCGGCCAGCAGGACGGCCAGACGCTCGGCCAGGAGACGCCTGGCGACTACCTGCAGCTCTGAGAAGTGCTTCTGCAGGGCCTCACGCGCCTGCCCCGAGCTACCCCGCACCTGAGAAGGGGGCAGATTAGACCAAGATTTACAAAGACGAAAGAAAGCCGATGGTGAAAGTGAACGAAGGAGAACTCTAAATGAAGACAACGGACGAGACGAATACTTCTAAGCAGGCCAATATCTCTCTGTGGAAGGTTCTTAACCTAAACTGTAGTCCTCATCTCATCAGTAGCACGCTCATGTTGCTCTGTGGTGTGAAACAAGTAAAAGAGAACAGAGGGGAAAACTCAGATAGTGTATCTGCGCATTGGGACAAGCTGCCTGGAAGCTTAATGGTTTGTCTTGTGAAGTGAAACTTCTTTCGAAGAGACAGCCGTTTGTTCACACACAAAGCTTTCAGCAATCAGAGAGACAGTCAGAGTCAGATAACAGGTTAGGCAGAGATAACAAACGCTCTCCATCCAGATAAGGGAGTGATAGAAGGACCATGAGAATGAAAAACACGCCACTGCCAGAATACACACTGCTGCGTGACTCGGTCCGTGTTGAGCAGACACAGGAAGTGCTCTGCTGGACATGCATCATTTCCCTCTGACTATCTGCACTGGCCAGATAGCGACAATCAATAGTTTTGGCTCAGTGAAAGAATGGAAAAACCAAATATTATCTGTTGTGGATCAACTCCTCTGACACGGGTACAGACGGACAGATCAGAGGGAGATGGAGAGAATGCGCTTTATTGTGTGCATGTGAGTGTGTGTGCATCCTCTTCCTCAGATCCCTGCCCTCTGCTGAATCCTCCTTAGGGAGAGAGGTTGTGGGAAAAAGTCACTTCATGGTGGATCCAGCAGCTGAGATGGTATGGAAAAGCGTGCGTGCGCATACACACGCACACACACACTCTTTGTGCAAGAGATTTTAGTCGACTCTTCACTCCTCTTTCACTTCAGACCACAATTGCTGCCTGGAGGATCCGCAGTCACCACTGGCATCGGTCTGTTTCTTATTAATCAATATCAATAGCAGCAACGAGCTGCATGTACTTCTTACAGCAGAAATGATATTCAATAACATGGCCTGGCTGTGCTTTCCTGCTTTTTCTTTTCACGCAAATATAAACCCCACACAGAAAGATGGGATTCAAACCCACAACATTCTTACTGTGAGGCAACAGCACTAACCAGTGGGCCACCACACATGACCAGAAGCATGTCCAGGTCTCATGTACACATCCTGCTGGAACACAGTCCATCGGTGGACCCTGGCCTTGATTTAACACAGTAGATCCTCAGATCGGGCATCATAATGTATTGGCCTGCTTTCCTCTGTGGCTCATCTCTCCCTCACTCACACCCATGTTATATTTCTCTCTCTGGGATTATACTCGACTCCCATCTGCCCCCCCCCATCCTCTTGCAAATCATTTTTTGTGTTCTTTGAAAAGCACTCACACACACATGACCCTGTAGTGACAACAACTCATCCACTCCCGCGCCCCATCCCTACTTTATCTTGCCCCCTCCCGGCGGCTTGCTGTCTTTCCGCAGCGGCAGGAAATAACAGCATTGTTTACTGTTAGCGAGTCAGAGGGCTGCACAGACCCCAGCTGAAGGAGGAAGGAAGAGAGAGAGAGAGAGAGAGAGAGAGAGAGAGAGGAAGCATGAGAGAGAAGCACTGTGACTACTGTCACCAAGGGCCTTGCAGGCCACAGACAGAGCGGTAAGGTTCACAAACATTTGAAACAGCTCCACTTTATGGTGATGGCTCATTACGTGTCTGGATGGCTACACGTGGGACAGAACGAGCACCATCAGCACAAAAAACCCACTATAAGTGAAATTAATGGGTGCCATAGCTCAGTAGGTAGAGAAGTCATCTGTTAATCGAAAGATTGGTGGTCTGGTTCCTCCAGAAAACGTGTCGAAGTGTCCTTGATCAACACATTTAACCCCTTATTGCTTGGGACAACAGATGAAAATGAGCCTGGGGGCTAAATCTGGTGTATTTACATTCTAAATGTTCATTAATATGCACCGTCCCTATTAAGGAGAATATATTATTCTCATTATTATTATTGTTATTATTATTATGGGGCCGTGGTAGCCCAGCGGTAGACCATAAACAGTTCGGGGACTGACGGGTCAGCGACAGCAAATTCGAACCCACCACAGGGCATCAGGAGGGGTATCCAGCATTAATACACCAAACTCCATCTAAGTCCATGTCCACCCCCACAACATGGGGACGAAAATGGACCTCTCGTTATTATTAATTATTATTAAACAGCATTATACTGCATGACCTGGTAGGACTGTCTACGTTCAAAGCCCAACTATAACAGTCACCACCAAACTCAATCCAAGCTATCTTTTTTTCACTTTCTATTTAAAAAATAAGTTTCACAATACAAAGCAGATTATCTCTGCTTCCTCTTTGCTCTTTTGGGGATGATATGTCTAGCCGATGACAACTGAACAGTGTTTAACCTTCAGTGGGTTCCCCTTCGCTCCTCTCTCTCTCTCTCATTGATCAGCAGTACAGGAAGTAATAAGCATTTATGACTGATTTCACAAAACGTTGAAATGATTTAATCTTCCGAGGTAGGAGGCGGTCTCTCTAAAGAGGTGCAGGTTCTTGCATTGGGTCAAGAGGGCACAAAGCACAGCCATTCTATAGAAACCAATACTAAAATACAGGAAGCGCTTCTTCACGTGTTCCTGTTGGAGTACTAAATGCAAATTCACAAAGTCCTTTCCTGTGTGGACTCAGTTTAAAGTTGTGCTTTGCATGTACGACACTGTGTCTTTGTTTAAACTGGCAAACCCGATTAAAAAGAACACTGCTGGTTCACACACAAGGTCTAAACTGTGGTTGGCAAACTGAACAGATAGGTCAGAGTTTTTAATTATGCTATTTAGTCCCCTGTGTATGCTTATAATGGCCATTACGAGGAGCAATTGCATTACATCTAGTCAGACAAAGATGTCCTTGTGTGCATGTGTATATTCCCCAGTCAACACATAGCCGTTTGCTCTGGATTCCTATAGGTGTGGTGGGAGAGAGCCTGTTGTACCTGTTTTCGGGCTTGATTGAGGCCATGCAGGCGCTGTTGGAGTTCTCTGCGGTAGTTCTGGGCTGCCTCGATGTTCTCCTTGGCCTCCTGCAGGAGTGCATCTACCTCCACAGACATCCTCCCACCTCCTAAACACAGACAGACACACAGATAATAAAGTACATTTATTTGCTACTTTCATTCATTCACATGATTTACAAATCCATCCATTCATCATCGACTGCTTATCTGACGTAGGTCACAGGGCCATGCTGGAGCCTATCCCAGAACTCATTGAGTGAAAGACGGGCAAACTCTGAAAAGGTCACCATTCCATCTCAGGGCAGTTGTGGGGCAATAAGGCCAGATACCATTTGTGAAAGTTAGCGGTGGGTTCGAACCTGCAGCCTTGGGCTTGTCAGTTCCCGAAGCATGCGCTTTACCAATGAGGTACCCCAGCTCTGAAATCAGAAATGGAAAAAGTCCCAAAAACCTACTCTCTCTCCTTTGCTCTCCTGCATAGCAACAGGCCTGGACCCCTCATCAACTATAGATGATGCCCTTAGCCCTGTAAACCTTAACTATCACATCTACATGTCTAACCCTTAACCTCATGCTATCCCTGAGCACAAATGTTAACCCTCCAATAGACCCTTAAGGAAGCTAAGAACCCCCAAGATATCCTCACTTGGAGACAGAGGCACAAGAGCATACTCAGAAAGGGCCATTTCAATTCTCTCACTGCTGAGAATGGTGCAGATTAGTCTGACAGATAAAATTGAAGATGTAGTCTCTCTCATTAGTCAGCAGCTCTGCTGCCCGACAGGCCCGTGTGTTACTTTCATACAGCTGGTCTCATGGCCCACAAAACACATTTGTGAGAAACCATAGTGCCCCTCACGCAAATGGGGGGAGATAGACAGACACATAGAGACAGAGACAGACAGAGAGAAGTATGCAGGAAGTCAGTCGGAGCTGGATCGGCTCAACAACACTGTCAAATTAGGCCATGAGATCAAACCGTTTAGGAGAGGCCGATCACGTGTTTAGCTGTGACGTGTAATATCCAAATCCAACTTTATGGATTATGTGTCCATTTTAAGTCTCACGATTAGTCCCCATGTTATGGGGATGGACACGGACTTAGATGGAGCTTGAGGGATTAAGCCTGGATGCCCTTTCTGATGCCCCGTGGTGGATTTGAACCCGCTGCCTCTGGCTTATCGGTTTCCAAGGCGCACACACTCCAGTCACTGAGTTACCAC
>OMLC01066718.1:21849-39232 GCA_900302585.1 Regalecus glesne | reverse complement strand
GTGTATATATACACATATATATATATACATATGTATATATGTATATATATACATATATATGTATATATATAATGAGTTCTGAACTCAGGTTTTGCAACTGGATGAAAAAAATCTCTAGCTGCTGTCTTGACTCTCCTTCTTCTCCCTTCAGCTGAACCACTCTCTCCTTTCACCATCCCCATATAGGGCAAGATGCACCTAAAATGTTGACCTCCGTCTCCTGGGTAGATATTCATTATTTGTCTGATGGCAGCTAAAACACAAATAATTAACCTATCCCAAACAGCAGACCACGCCATAATCCACCTCTTGCTCTCAATTCACTGTATGTATCTGTAATCAATATGCAGTTTAAACATCACTGTATGCAGGGTCATAAAAGCCTGCAGTGTTGCAGATGTGTACGCCTCAAAAAATCTCTACATTTTATCCTATCAGTACTATAACGTTACATCAATATTGTCGCAAATAATTTGCGTCATATCATTTTGCATTTGTAAACCATAAGACAGACCAATCTAAAATGTTTGAAGGAAACTGGCCTTTCAAGAAAATTAAGAAATTTTCCTTTTAGGATCAATGCAATGAGTTTTTAAAAAGTAATGAAAGGCAACAGTTAAAATTATATAGTTAATGTGATCTATTTGAGCTGTGAAGAGATGGTAAAACCATGAGGTGTGTAATACCTCCCAACGTAGAAAATAAATCATTTAATGGGTGAGAATTAACATTTTGTGGCTCACTATTAATATATTTATAGACTATCAATCCATCCATCATCAACTACTTATCCAAAGTTGGGTTGCATAGGTATCAATTCTAACTGGGGACTTCAAACTTCCCTTCTCCTGGCCACATTGATCTGTTCTGACTGGGGGATCCTGAGGCATTCCCAGGCCAGTGTAGAGATATAATCCTTTCACCCGGTCCTTGGTCTGCTCCGATGGCCTCCTCCCAGCTGGATGTGCCTGGAACACCTCAGTAGGGAGGCAACCAGGCAACATCCTCACTAGATACCCAAACCACCTGAACCAGCTCCTTTCTACACAAAGGAGCAGCGGCTCTACTCCAAATTCTTCACTGATGACTGAACATTATTTGGAGGTCAGTTAATTATAAAACAGATCTGGTTTACATAATCCCGTCTACATGCTCTCTACCATCACACGTGTCGTGGCATCATTACTGCACCTGGGACACGTGGTGCTTGCTAATACCAGCAAGACTACAGAAGTGCCATCCTGAGGCCATGTGTAGATCAGAATAGTCTGCTCTGTGGGATGATGTTGGTTATGTTAGGGTACAAGCTGATTGTCTTGATTTAGTCACTGTAGTTTCTTGCTGAGAAACCCCCAACATGAGGACTAATTATGACATAAAAATAGACCTCTCAGTTTCTCCTCAGGGAGAACATCAGCCAAATGTGTGCAAATGTGAATCCATTCAATTCCTGCAACAACTTTCTTTACTTTTTTGTGCCCAGTTCTACCTTTGCAATATATGTTTCATTGACTTTCCTGCTTGTTCTTTTCAAGATTCCACCATTACTGTTCAGTGTTTACTTAGTTACAGCTTTTCTTCTCATTTCACTCACTCTCAGTTTTAGGTTATTTGCTTGCGTACAGCACACGCAAGGATTTAGGAAGCTCTATGTCCAGGCAGAGTTGGATAATGATGTTTATTTTTCAGAAATGCCTGCTCCACATTGCAGGAATGTATTGATTTACATTCAAATACATTACATAGCCTGCAATAATTGTAATAATTATGATTATTATTTGCTTGAATTTCCTTGTCTATCAGAAAAACAACCGAGGGCTCATCATGGTAAATCTGTACAGTGGGTTTATTGCTTGCAGAGACAATGCCAATATCTCGGCTGTGGCTGGTAAGGACCCCCCCCCAAGATCCATACTTTAGCTGTGTATTTGGTTTGATATCTATATATGATTCAAGGGTCTGAAGATAATGTACATTTTTATTTTCTTAATTCACCTGAAAACAGCTGTGATGTTAAGTAATCTTGGACAGTAACCACGATGCAGGGCTATACAAATAAACTTGATCTTACCTAGGACTCAGGAAAACAAAGTTCAACAAAGCACATCCTTTATTTGCATATACTTCACATTTGTAAATATGTATATTTTTGCCCTCTACACTGAGGTATACTCCCTAAAATTCCCTGCCTCCCTTCGTCATTCAGTTTAGCTATGCTATTTCATGTCATGTGAGTCCTATGTGGTTCCCATGTGCAACACCAAGCCAAACTTTACTTGGCAAATAAGATCAGATTCTGATTCTGTGTGTTCAGATTGTGCTTGACGATCGGCTTAAGTTTTCTTTGTACCCTTTTACTTTTGCAGATCATTTTGACCACATTAGGAAGGTGATTGGAGCCGAGTCAATAGGAATTGGAGGGGACTTCGAAGGTGTTGCAAAGTATGTACCAAAGTTTATTGATAAATTGCATCTGGTTTTAAGATAACACTATTTTCTGAAAAACTTCTTGAAATGAAACTCAATTTTCTCACCCTCATTGCAGGACATTTCAAAACAGTTAGTTTTCAATCCAGATGTCTTTATATTTAACACAATTCAACAAAATGTTGTGCATGAGAGGATCCTCCCCCTTTTCCACTCTTGCCAAACCACATTTTTTAGGATTGGATTGTGTTTGAAATAAATCTATTCTGTGTTTCTCTTAAACTGTCAAGATATCCGTAAATTGGCTGTCCTACATTCCATACACAGTACAGCATCAAGAGTTATTATCCTTGTGCAATGCTAACATAAAAAAGAAACTGGGGTCACTTAACTCCAGATAATGGGTATTTATTCTACTATTCTATTATGTATGCAGATCTCACTCGGGCAAAAGCTTATAATTTTTGGAATTATTATTCTTATTGGCCAATCGAGTACAATAATACTGAAAGTGGTGTTGATCAGTATGCTAAGGCCTTGTATTCATCTGTTTTGTAGCTCTATCTTAAATAAAGACCCCCCTAAAGAACTAAATAACAGCATGAAAAAAAAATCTGTGCTAACAGATTTCCTGTAGGGCTGGAGGATGTCTCAAAGTATCCCACCCTGATCCAGGAACTACTGCAGAGGAATTGGACTGAGGCAGAATTGGCTGGGGTCCTTCGACTCAACTTCCTGCGAGTCTTTGAAGAAGTGGAGAGGGTGAGCTATGAAAATTTCCATCTGAAAGAAAGGGTTTCCTATTCGTGAGGGCAAAATTAAGTTTAAAAGTAATCTGTTTTAGTAAAGTTTTAGTACAAAACAGTCATGATGTCGGTTTCTGAAAAGAATCTAAATTTGGATCTTTGTTGATTTTCGGTTAATTTTTCTGAACGTCACCACCAGTTGATCTGTCTCCAGTGCATTAGACACCAGGCTGTAAAGGATACACCCAAAAACCAGACTACCTAGTATTTTCTTGGGTGGTCTGACTCGATTGTACTGTGTGGGAGGACAAAGTGTACAAAAACACCAAAAAGAAGATTCCCTCATCAGTCCCACAAGAGGAAATTTGGAATTCTCTGCATTTTAACCCATCCTATTGTACAGGAGCAGTGAGCTGCTACCATATGGCACTCGAGGAGCCGTTAAGAGGTTCAGTGTCTTGCAAGGACACCTCAACATGCCCTCTGCAGGACTGAGGATCGGACCTGCAAGCTTCTGATTGCCAGACGACCGCTCAATCCACTGAGCTATGCTGAGTTATGCTGTCAGCATTCTTTATAGAAATTTGATCTCATCATATTTTTTCCCCCTTAAAAAATGTCTGCTGTTATCTGGGATCTCTAGAAAGCTTCAGTTATTTACATATTTATTAAGTTGTCTCTCTGTGGCCTATACAAATAAAATCGACTTGATTTGCGAGTATATAGATGAGGAAATTGTTCAGCTGATATTTCATTTTAAGCACACTAAGGTTTTTAAGACTCAATCCTAAATACTAAAAATGTCCCATTATTGATTGATCAGGACGGCATAGTATTCATTCTTATTTTGCAGATAATTTGAAATCAATTTCTCCTATGGAGATGTCAGATCACTACTACGTACAGTAATTATTTTTGAAATGTTGATGTGGTTCATGTTCTCCCCCCTCATCTCTCTCCTTCTTCTCCTTCATTACTCCAGGTCCGTGATGAACTGACAGACACTCTGCCAAGTGAAGCCCAGATCCCACCAGAGGAGATACAGAATCCCTGCAGGCTGGTCCTCAGACAACCCAACCTAGGTGGAAGGCCTTCTGTCAAAGAAAATAGGTCAAAGAGCCACAGTGAAATGCTAAGTTCCACAATCTTGCTTTTCTGGGCTATAATTCTACTTCCTCCCAGTCTAATTGCACTTTATTGATTATATATTAATACTAGAATTTATACACTACAATTTAATATTGTTCATTTTGGAGGATTAGATCCCCTGAATTACCTCCCATACAAAAGGAGAATGCACTTATACTATATTCTGTTTCGTGAATGAATTTACCAATCCTATCCATCCAGCATTTAAACATCCTTGTGTGTAAGAGCAGTGAGCAGCCATCATTTGGCACCCAAGGAGCAATTAGGAGTTCAGTGTCTTGCTGAAGGACACTTCGATATTCTTTCTGCCGGACCGAGGTTGCCGAACCTGCAACCTTCTAATTGCCAGACAACTGCTCTACCCACTAAGATATGCTGCCTCTCAATTAATTTATACTCATTGTGAAAATTGTGTCTGTTTAGACGAACACAAAGCTGATATCCTGACAGGAATTAAAGACACACATTAAACTCTTCAATGTCTCTGTCTCTCTTTTTAACACGTTTTTATAGCAGTCGTGCTTGAAAAGCTCAGCTTGCATAGATATGTTGTGGAAAATGGGAGCAATGATAAAGTAGCTCTGTTTGCCAAAATGGGGAAATCTTTGAGAGCAGTCACCCAAAAACAGTCCAAAGGTAGATCAGCAAAGCTTAACTTTAAACCACGAATTTGTCACTGTTCAGTTATTTCCTTCTGCTCTTGCAGTCATGTCCTTTCCTACAACTGCTGCTGAGCTATATGGGTCCCTAACCCAGTCAAGGCAGTGGAAGCTGAAGGAAAGAAAGTAAAACGACAAAACCTGCTAAAACACAACTGGTTGAAAAAAAAACAGCTTACCACAGGTGTCAGTGATCGCTATCTTCATCTTCTTCCTGTGCACTATAACCACGGAAGTCGTCTTCTTCGGTGTCGGAAGTGAACAGCTTCATCACACACTTTCTCAGACTCTTTTACGTTGTTCTCAATATCACTTCCGTCTCCAGGTGACTTCGTGTACGTGCCGTCCTCTTCATCGCACAACAGCCTCGCCTTTTGAAACCTGTTAGTGATCGTAGATGTTTTCACACTGCTCCACGTTACCCGGGATCCACCGACAAACTTGAGCAAAAGTTGCCCTTTCACAAGCGGCCAGTTTTAATTAGAAGATTTCTCGCCGCTAGTTATCCCGTGATATGCAACGGAGCTAGCATGGGCTAATAGCTAGCTAGCTCATTGGTGTAGCAGCGTGGTGGTCACGAGCGTTCGTCTCCCATTCCCATGTGTGTTGGCAGTTCCCGAGGTGGCAAGTTCGAGAACCGTGAATGGTAAGTGAATACGACTTCTCCCACTCAACTCGGAGTGTAAACTTTAAATGCACGATTCAACCTGATGTCAAGGGGCTGTAAATACTTCGTTGTGCCCCCAGTAGTCAGCTGGAATTGATTTTGTCCCCTTAATGGCTGCCTTGACAGAATCTGTTATATGGGCCCTAATGCTGTCCAACACGAGCAATGCTATTTTTCTGATAGAAAAATCCTCCCAGTCTCTTAACGTAACACTCCGTTAGCCGAGATTTTCTTTTGGGGTGGTATTCCGCTTAAAAAATCACCATGGGTGAAGCTTTTGTCCGGAGGCTGTGCAGCTCAAAACACAAGTGAAATGTGTTCTCTCATGGACAGTTTTCTCCACCGTGGTGGATGATTCAGCTTTTTTATCAGTCCCAGTGGAAGGCAAGTCAAACGTTAAAGTTATTTTATCCATATTTAGGATCTCGTCTGATCGGATGAGATTCTTGGTTATCTTTGCTCGAGTGAAATTGCGAAAGTTTATAACGTTATCCTCGTAGTCAGGGGAGTTACTGACGCAGAATTGTTTATGTCCTGATAGACAAGCCTGCAATTATTTTGGCTTTCAGTCGGATCTATGCGGTGGAAACACCTCGGCCGCCTGCTCTCAGTGTGTTTAGTCAGTCTCTAAGAACGTTTTCAAGCTCAGGCCATCTGCTTTTATTACTTCTCAATGCTTTTGTCGTCTTTCTGCATTGAGTCAGTTCTTCAAGCTGTTGTCTCCGTCTCACCATCGTTTCATTCATGCCAAATTTACACAACAGCAACTCTATTTCCTTCTTCAGCGGCGATTGTCTTTACCCCAAAAACTGCATCAGATGCTTTTCTTAATGTGTTTTCCGTGATGAGGACGTTTACATGATGAGCAAAATGACTGTTTAAAACAGTCAATGTTGCATCTTCTTCAGCAAATTATCTATTCTACCCGCCTTGTGTCGCGTTTGTACTTCATCATAGAACGCCCCCTGGAGGCCGTTAAACCATAAACGTTTATAGATTAGCCGAAAGGTTCGAAGCGTCTGAAAAAAGTAGCGGTTTATAGTACGGAAATAACGGTGTTTTATCTGTATTTGTGAACAGGTTTTCATTTCGGCCTTGCATTCGTGAGTTTAGTTTATTCAGATGCTGAAATACCACCTTAGGGTCGACCAACTTTTGACCCAGTGTGTTCAGGGGTTTGAAAGCAACTGAGACGCAGAGACCGGTGGTGATTCCGTATGTGGCGGGAGTGTCGGAACAGCTGAGACGCGTGTTTTCAAAACATGGCGTCACAGTTGCTTTCAAACCCCTGAACACACTGCGGCAAAAGTTGGTCCACCCCAAGGACCGGGTCCCCCGGCACAAACAGAGTAACGTAGTGTACGCTGTTAAATGCCAGGAGGACTGTTTAATATGGGACTTCTCTTCCTCCCCGGCCACTGAGTCAGTGGGGACGTTGTCAGCCCGGTGGTACAGAGTCCTAATGACTCCCAGTTTATGCTCCAGAGGATGGTGGGAGTCAAACGGCAAGTACTGGTCCGTATGTGTGGGTTTGCGGTACACGCTAACAAACAACCGCCCCCAACACCAACCTTCACCTCACAGTCTAGGAAAGCCAACACGCCATCTTTCAATCCTCCCTTGTGAATTTGATGTGGGCGTCCACTGAGTTAATGTGTGAACTGTGGTACGTCCTGGGATTTAATTTTAACCCAGGTGTCGTCCACATACCTGAACCAGTAATCAGGAGGCTTCCCTGGATATGAAGCCAGGGCCTACATTTAATATCAGTTGTTAGTCCAGTGGTATAGCTTTCACCCACCAAGAAGAAAACTTGAGCTCAAATCTCAGAGGGTGCAGAATGATTCTGACTCAGAAAAGTGAGGTTTGTGGTCGACAGCCTCTCCAAACGCAGTTAACTGAATATCTTATGCTTGCTAACTAGCTCTTCTCACGTAACTCCAGTTGAGAACCACTGGACTATGTTATGCTGTTTATGGTGCTGGAGGGGAAAGCATGAGCACAGTTGTCAAATAGCTTCACTCTGTTTAACTCTCGCTAAAGTAATAAACTAGTCAAGTTCTAGTGGGGGTTTTGTTTTATGTGCATTCTGTTACCCAGTGAGAGTTCAAGTGCATCTAGTCTTCTATTGTTAGTCTATTCACAATATCACTTCTCATTGATTACCCTTTTTTAACATTCAAATAAATATGGCTAATTTTCTATTTCAGATGTCTCACATTTTATCCCCTCTGTGGATGGGGGTCAGAATTCATCCACCGCATCCCTGCGTGTCGTAAGAGGCGACTAAAGGGTTGGCGTCTGGAAGGGCTTCCGGTCATAAAACTTCGCTCCACAACAAAATTCATGGAGAGTCAATGACTTGGAGGAGACGAATCCATGGACCGGTCAACCCCCGCTAGCGGGGAAAACGGCCGGAATACAAATCCTGTTTGTGTGTGTGTGTGAGATGTCTCACATTTTATATTTGTCCCTTTCGACTGGCACATTTTGTTTGAAGTATCTGATCAAAATGTGTCTCCCTTTCGTCTCATATCCATTCATTTCCATGTTATGGAGACAGTTAATCAACATCTTCACTCTGAACAAAGGAAAACTGGCAGCCTTCATTGTTTTATTCACTTATACAAAATACTTATTGGCCTGTCAGCGGCTTTTATGCTACAAGAAAAAAAAACATTTGTAACACTGCAAAATGGCCAGGAGGGTGCTTCACAAGCCTGCCACAGCAACTACTTTAAAACTGCAAAATGTCTAAAAACTGTGACAATTATTCATGCAAAATTTCTTTCTTATCCACAATACAAATCCATATCCAATACAAAACAGCCATAAATTATAAACCTTAAAAAATATATTTCAGGACTTCTGGTATCCAAATTTACAAACTGGATTCTGTGCCACCAATATAGCAGAAACCAACTTATACCTTTCGTTCAATATCTACAACGTGTTCTCTGCTACCTCACTGGGGAAAAATAAAACCGGATCAATAAATAATAAAATAAATATATAACTTTTTCACTACCATTTAGCTGTTTTAGGTTCTTAATTTGACACACCATGTGCGAGTTGCTGTAGTGCATTGCCCAGGATTTACCTGTTTGGCAAGTGATAGCGGTTGCAGGTTAATCATGTATTGAGCAGCATTTCTGTGAGCAACAAAAACACTGCAAAAAAGTGACAAATTAACACAAATTTCTACAGGTGTTGATGTTAAAACACTAAAAAAGAGCTTTCAGCCGTCCATGTAAAGATAGGCCACAGATGTGTCCATAGATGGCACCCTCATGGGTATCAGTAATCTACAATAACAACAAAATATAGAAGTCTTTACTTCATTTTAAAATTACATCTGTAAGACAATTTAGCAGCTGACTCATAGACACCTCAGCTCCTCTCCCCTCTTGGTTAGGTTTAGGAATGTGTTTGATGGAGTTAAAGGGTAATTGTGGTTTTCTACATCCCGGGTCCTGTTATTGCTTTTGCCATCATGTACATTGACGATAATATTTTATATAATTTCCTCCACATCATCTGGGAGGTCTTGAATACAAGAACACCACTAAATATAGCTTTACAGCAGTGTTCAATTGAAAAAAGAAAATAAAATAAGACCCAGGTCATAAAAAGTCAGGGTTATCCTTTAAGGTCAAGTCAATCAGAGCAACAAAATGGGAGGGTGGATGTCCCTTATGATGGGAGTTGTTGGAGGTGTCTGTGAGTCCATTGCCAGACCCTCTAAATCTGTGCCAAGAGCTGTCAGTAAACTAAGCTGGTGCTGCTCCCCGTGGCCAGGGGTGGAATGTGTGTTGTTTAGTCAAAAAGGCATGCAGTGGCTTCTGATTGGTCAAGAGTAGATAGTGATGACCTCCCGACCTCCACCTCTCACTAGCAGCACTCGTTCTAAGCCCTCAGTCAACACCTCCAGGAACTCCATATCTAAGACATAGGTTAAGGAGGTAGTCTTACAATTGAGATCAGTTAGATTTTGCGAAAGTAAATTCAATAAATGTGACTTTAGCTTTTCAAGCCCACTGCAGTATGGATGATTACAATAAATAAGACACCCAATATTTTTTGTAGCATAATAAAGGATACAGTTCTCATCCCCCTCTGTGTCTCTAGGTGGCCCAGGCATATTGAGTAACACTAATCGTGCCTCGTGGGACCTGTTGACTATTACTTCATTCAGTTTCACAGCAGTGTGCATCCTTCGCACATTGGACTGGTCTCTGGAGGAAAACAGATGAAAGAGATATAAAGGAAATGACTTTTGCAATTTTGTAGCGCTTGCATACTAACAAAAATAATTCTTGAATCTTGACTGAAGCTATGATGTTGGACTATGCAAATAAGCTTAATTAGACTTGCGTTGGATGTAGTTTAAGATTATCCATCCACCCATAGATACATATATACATACATACATACATCAACCACATATCTGAAATTGGGATACTGGAGCTTATCTCAGTCCTCACTGGGTGAAAGATGGAGAAACACCCTGGACAGGTCACCAGTCCATCACAGGGCAGAGCAGTTAGGGGAGAAGTGTCTTGCTCAAGGACACTTCGACACGCTTCTCTGACGATACCGGGATCGGACCTCCAACCTTCCGATCACCAGATGACTCCTTTACCCACTGAGCTATGCCCCCCCCAGTTTAAGACCAAATTCAAAGTAGTCTGAGAGTCATATAAACAGAAGGGGTTAAATGTTGTGCAATAACAACAACATTGTATGAGGATACAACACAAAACATTCCTGTACCTGGCAAAGTCAACAAAGAAAAGACCCATGCGCTGAACAAAATCAAACTCACGGTTTGAGGCTGATGAGTTCTCTGAAGTTCTCTGGGGCATTGTTCCTGTTCCTCCTCTCGGCCTCACACTTTTCTCTTGTCCAAGTCATCTGGACCTTCTCTGGAGGAGGCTCCACGACCTCCTCTTCCTCATCAGAGTATAGACTGCCCATCCGCACTATGGAGTGCCTGTCTTTTACTAGTTGGGCCTACAGGATTCAAAGGAATTGGAATTAGGTTGCACTTAATATCAATATCAGGATATAAATAATAGATTAATATAGAATATAAATGAATTTATATTACACATTAGGATATACATTAATATCGTAGCTCTCATTCATTGCTACCCAGCATCAAGTGTAACAATTGCTAAATTCCTGTTGCTAACACGAGTGACCAGTAATTGAATTTGCAAAGGTTAAACAGCACTGTAGTAATTAGAATTAAAATTGCTTTTGTGTACCTATGACTAAATACAATTAAACAATACTTGCAGCTTTTGTACCGGATTGATATTTTCTGAGGATGTACCTTAATTCACAACATATTGATTTATAACAGTTGGTCTCACTCAGGTCCCCAGGTGCCACAGGTGGTGCTGAAAGAAAAAAGTTGCTGGTGACACCTGAGGACCTGATTGAGAGCCACTGACTCATAACCTTGGATACAGAAACATCAGAGATTAGTATTGGACAACCATACCGTGTCACAAAGGGCAGATGGTGACACAAACAGTGTCAGTATCCCATGTGAGGTGTTGGAGGAAGAGTTGGACTTGGGTGACATTATTTTGAAATTACTTTCAGATTACATTAATGCAATCAGCTGAAATTTGATTCAGTACTTGTACTGGTCCTAAAGTTTAGTCAGCTGATTTGTTGCTCCTGAGGATATCAACCATGAGCAAATCCACGTAAATGTATTGGGTAGAAGAAATGAAATATTGAAAGAATCTCCATATTTGTTGAAAAAAGCCATTGCAGCCAGCACACTGGCTGAACACAGTTTATTTCCCCTGGACTGTCACAGCTGATAGTTATTTTTTGGACAGTTTGTTTCCACCTTTCAGCATAATAAAGTTTTCTGTGGGGAGAAGATACATCAATCATGATGCATGATGGTATAAATTCTGTTTTCAACTTCCCACATCAGAGACAAATAATAAGAGCTAAAGTGTAATCAGTGTAAACACATTTTGAGTCTAATACAACATTTGGGATTCTTCTCAGCAGCAGAAAGTTTACATTGCCACACTTTGACTAAACAAATACTGCGTGTAGAAAGCAGTACAGTGTCTAACTTGCCAGGAAGCAGATAAAGCCTCCAGTATCTGTCATCTCAAACCTAAAATGCTTGTGAGTGATGTCATCGATGGATGCTTGTGAATAAACCCAGGCCACTCAAAATCATTGCCAAGAATGTTTGACATAAACATACCTCTCTGTCTCTTTCCGCACTGGACAGCCTCATTTGCCTGAGCATCTGGGACCTCTGCTCCATCATCAAGGTCCGCTCATATGTGTACGCTGAGATGTCACTGTCATGCTAAAATCCAGACATCATGTACCTATAAATCCTCCTGATAGGTTTCAATGATTCACTGCTACTGTTGACACAAGGCACTTGAAGGGATGAAAGATGCTACAGTGTCTACTCATCCAGCAATAGTCACATCTCTGTTCTGTAAAGCCAAACAGCCCTTCACAAATTTTAAAAAGGACATGGGACACGCTGTAAGGAAATCAAACAATAGATGAATGTGAACTTCCAACTTTTAAATGCTGCTAAATTTTGTTGAAAGACCGGCCACACATAAAAATCAGTAGAAAGTCAGTCTGTGTGTGTGTGTGTGTATGTGTCACAATGGTGTTTTAATCAGAGTCCACAGCACCAATGGTGGCCATCGTTAACCTGTGGTGGACCAGGTATGGTATGGTTTGGTATGGTCTTGACAAGCTACATACTGATTGTCGGATGACCTTCCTGACACAATCACTAACCCTATTGACAGGGGCACAGGTAAAGTGCTGGATGCCATGCCAGTATTCCAGGACTTCTGCCCATGCCTGTCACCATAGCCAGATTTATTACTCATTACTATGTTCATATTTACCTTCCATTATATCTGTGTGTATTTGAGAGGTGGGTGTGTTAAGACCCTTGCTGGTAACAATGCACCCTAAATAAACCCCGACTCGACCTTTACTATAGAACGAGACAAGATAAGATGGGGCGTATTCCTTTAGAGCACTCGATTTTCTCTCCCCGTGGGCATGAAATATGGCTCATCTGTTATGATCATTTTTAAATAACATACGAGACTATTAATCTTGTGTCACATCAACTTAAGTCTAAATTTGATCCTGAAATTATTCATTTGGCAGGTTCTAGACTTTTGCGCTCAGAAGGATCTCTCACCATTTCCACCACTTCTACTTCAGCCTCTATTCTCAGCTGATAGAGGAACATAGCCAGATCCTTTTTCATTTGAATACTGTTGTCGTCCATTTGGGCCACGGTGAAGATGCGCATCTTGCACTTCTTCCAAACCTGAAAAACAACCAAAAGACGTAAAATAGTGTGTACAGAGGAAATAAACAGGAGCCCCCCCTCCTCTGTTGCTCTCTCTGAGGTTTCTTATTATTTGTTCTCCTTGTTGAAGGTTTTATAAGACAGTTGTACCTTATCTGATGTATGGATCTAAGGACAGGATGTTGTGTTAGTGTGAAGCCCACTGAGGCAAATTTGTAATAATGGGCTATACAAATAACATTGACTTGACCTGACCTTTATATGCCTAGTTCCTTGTGACATTCCTGGCTTGTTGGAAATTCACAGATAAATGAAACACAAATTGGTGTGAACATAGTCAAATATGTATGAAATACACTTTTCTGAAAGAGATGATGACATTCATTATTTTGAATTTTTTTAAAATCCTTCTATTGAACCTAAGGCAGAAAGGAAGGTTTACAAGATGGTAGTGAGACCAGTTATGTTAGAGACTAACAAAAAGACAGGAGGCAGAGCTGGAGGTGGCAGAGTTGAAGATACAAAGATTACCATCGGGAGTGACAAAGAACAACAGGATCAGAAATTAATATATTAGAGGGAAAGCTTGGGTTGGAGGGTTTGCAGATAAAACAAAAGAGGCTTGATTGAGATGGTTTGGACATGTGCAGAGGAGAGATGCTGGTATACTGGGAGAAGGATGCGGAGTAAGTAGCTGCCATGCAAGAAGAAAAGACGAGGACCAAAGAGGAGGTTTAAGGATGTGGTGAGGGAGGACACATAAGTGGTTGGTGTGATAGAGGAAGATGGAGAGGACAGGAAGAGATGGAGGTGGTTAATCCGCTGTGGTGACCCCTAATGAAAGCAGCCAAAAGTACTTGTAGCAGTAGATGATATCTGTGCAATGTGAATTGTGTCCACTCACTTTATGCTGTTTGAGCAGAAAAGGAAGCAGCATCAGCATGCCACCATCATGGACAATCCACCACACGTCAATGTGGCCGTCTGTGAAGCGCTCGTGGTTACTTGGGTAAAAGGAAACATTCTTTGGCACCATCAGGGCCAGGTGGGCGGCTGTGGTGCAGCGTACTGTGTCTGGGTGGGAATGAAAACAGACAACTACTGTTCACCTTTTCCCTTCAACAACACCATTTGAAATTCAAATGCACAAAATTTTAATATTGTTAATGAAGCATCAAATGCTTTACTAAAGATACGTCTCTTTGTGCTTTTAACACTAGTTAGGAAAAAGAAAAGTGTCAGGTCATTATTCAGGCAAAGCCTGCTCAACCTAGAGAGACACTGGGATGAAGCTGATTATTGCATACATTTAATAAATAGCTGTTTTATGCAAACAAATTATTTTCAGGCAGTTTCTCTTAATTGAGAAATAACAGAACATCAAACAGTATTCAGTAGAACTAAAAAAAGGTGCAAAGTCTCCACACTTCTGATGGGCAACCTTCCCAAGCTGCTGTGTAAAGAATCATACGTTTCATAAATTAACTACTCATCTATAATTTACCTTTCCCTGTCACAAGGTTCCAGTCCTTGCATCAAAGCTCTCTCCACAAGTTCTTCATATCACAATTAGATTGGATTGGTCTTAAACACACCTTGTATTTTTAAAGATAGAGGCTTACTGATAAAGGTCTTCCATGCACGAGGGTCCTCGCTCTGTCTCCAGCCATATGGCCAGCCCATCACCACTGTGTTGTGCTTCATGCCCCCTAGGCCACAGGACTGGATCAGATGGGCAATGCCCTCCCGCAGCTTAGATGCAACCACTACCTGGCAAAAACCCTTAACCCGCTCTATTTCCATCATGTTCTTAATGGCCTAATGGAAAGACAGAGTAGATACATACAAGAAGTAAGATTAAAAAGAGTAACTGAGTAAACTAGGATCTAAAATAGAAAAAGATAGCTGGCTGGATGGATAGATAGATAGATAGATATTATTTCCAGTTGCTTTCTGGCCGTTATTGCACAAGTCCTAGATCCATTTATACCATTTCCCTGCATTTTCCAGCTAGTCTCATTGAACTAATGTACATGAACTTGAACTGATCTAAGTGCAAGGTTTTGTTATGCAAGTTAATTTAGAGAATAAGGAATGAAGGAGCTCAAAATCCTATTAAGTCCAACCTCCGGGAACTTGAACCATCTGTTAACATAAAAACAAATTCTAACCATCAGTATAGTTACAGCAAAGTGCAATGAACTATCCTCATGTCTACCTGTTCAGCGGCCTGTGTCTCTCCATAGCTCTCCAGGAAATTCCCCTGGATGACAGAGCCCACTATGGTCAGACCTTTCCCTGCCTTCAACTGTGAGGCAAATGTCAGCAGTCGAGGGTATTTGACATGGAGGTCCTCATCCAGCTTTAGCAGCACCAGCAGCTGAGGTCTTAAGAGAGACAGGTGGTTAGCATCTATTTAGAGAGTACCCACACTCCATCTTTTTTTTACATTTATTTATTCTCAAATTTCTTGTTTGAGCTTTGAAATAGAAAAATAAAAAGATTGCCTTTTATAAGGATAGTGCATATTAATGAACATTTAGAGTCAAATGTAAATATGCCAGCGTTAACCATCCATCCATCGTCATCTGATTATCTGAAGTTGGGTCATGGAGTCATGCTGGAGCCTATCCCAGCAATCAGTGGGCAAAAAGTGAGGAAACACTCTGGACAGGTCCCCATTCCATCACAAGCCTTGAGCAGTTAGGGACACAGTGTCTTACTCAAGGACACCTTGACACAGTTTCTGCAACCACCAATCTTCTGATTTCCGGACGACCACCCTACCTTCTGATCTATGTCACCGGGCTAATTTTAAACTGTTGTCCCAAGCAATTAGGGTCTCAGCGTCTTGCTCAAGGACACTTCGAGACACTTTCTGTAGGGTAGTCATCTAGCAATCCTGACGATTGCTAAATGACCACCCTACCTCCTGAGCTTTGCTGCCCCATAGTTATGCCCCCCATTTTGATACAAGAGATACCAGTGGAGTGCTTCTAAATACACCTTCAGGTAAGTTCAGATGCATGTCACACAAAGGAGACATGAAATGTTGCTAGAGGTGTGCAAACTGAGTAGTTATTTGATTCTTATAAAAATTCACACATAAATGAAAGAGCATTTTTATACAACAAATTGTCCACCAAGGTTACAGTGAGGCCACGTGAATAGCTCAAAGTGAAGCCAAAGGTGCCACGTAATAGAAAATGTTCGTGAAGAGACTTTCAGAAAAATCTATAGTAAGTGTACCTCCAGTTCTTTGTGTGAGGGGGCCCAACTTCAAGTCTTAGAAGGGCATAGCGAGCACCACTCAGGGACAAGCCTCTAATCCCATCTCCCCACTCCTTTTCTGCTCTGTCATTTCACATGGAATAAAGACGGGAAAAAAACAAAGATGACCGGTTAGTAGCAGTAAATGTCTGCCAACATTCTTACCCTTACAAATAAACACACATTGAATTACAGAAAAATGAGACAGAGAGAATAAGGACAACAGGGACAGGACGAGACAAAAAACAAAGACATGTAAATGTACTGCAGCAATATCATTAGTGCCACTAAAACACTCACCAAAGCCAAGGCATAGATCTTTCAGCATGGGCCAACAGTATATCCACTTGTAACCCGATATAACATTAATTCCCACCATTTAGACTATCCAGGTAGCTCCAGTGACATAAGAAGCTAGAATATTATAGTGTAGAACAGAGGGATGGGAGGCAAACCTCCAGTCTTACCCCTGGTACTCAATGTACTTGTAGATCATGCCAGCGATGGCCATGGCCACTATAGCATAGTACCAGGAAGAGATGAACATCAGAGCCAGGCACATGCTCATTCCCAGGAATGACAGAGCCCTATAGCAGTGAAATAAATATGAACTCTATCCTTAGGATAATGTACTCCAATGTTATTTATAGAACTATCTCTCTCTCTCACACACACACACACACATGTTTTGGGATAGCATGTCCCACTGGATGTAGTCACCATACCTTTAAAAGTGGTTTTAAAGGTATGGTCCAACAGTAAAAAGCTTGTTGTTAAAAGTGACAGGATACCCAATCACATCCTGCTCAAAACTTATTCCATCTCCACCCCTAAGGTAGCCACTACAGAGCACTGTACACCAAAACAACCAGATATAAAACCAGCTTCTTTCTGTGGGCTGTCATTCAAATGAATACTTAACATTGTCTGATTCTAAAAATACATCATATATACTGTACTTTGTACATACACTAGTATACTCTTTCATGTCCATCTACCTCAAGTATGTATGTAAGTAACCTGCAAACATTTATTTCAATATCTGTGATATATTCTCTGCTTCATTATGTTTTATTCCCTCCTATTTTCATCTGTATAAAGTCAATCCTTGTGTATATATATGAAG
>OMLC01066718.1:0-16339 GCA_900302585.1 Regalecus glesne | reverse complement strand
CTGGAACAACCCCATTCGTAGCAATGGCACTCATTGATATAGCTGTGAGCATAGTCTACAAAAGAAGATGGAACATATGAACATGATGAAATTGTGGCTACCAATAGAAACATTAAAACAACTCTGGTGTGTATAAATACCAAGTTGAAGAGGCTTTACTCACTCATCATACAATCATTAAAATTTGTCCTCTACATTTAACCCATTCTATTGTATAGCAGCAGTATCTGGGACCACAGTAACTCAGTGGTGGTGGGCATACTTTGGGAAATGATTAGAGGCTGCAGGTTCAAGCCCTGGCCTTAATCCCCCAAGCTTCATCTAAGTCCTTGTCCACCCCCACAACATGAGGACTGCTCATGACATGTAAATCAGACCTCTCATTGTATAGAGGCAGTAAGCAGCTGCAGCGCCTGGAGATGAAGTCCAGTTCTTTTTCCTATTGCCTTGGCCAGGGGCACAGACAGGAGTAGTAACTCTAGCAAGCATATCTTTTTGATAAAGGGGGTAAAACCAGGGTATCCAGACACAGGGAGAATATGCAAACTTCACACAGAAAGGACCTGGGATGGGATTCAAACCCAGGACCTTCTTGCTGTGAGGCCACAGGGATAACTGCTGCACCACCGTGCCACCTTAAAGCAAAGGAATGGTAGGCAAATACAACTACCCTCTTGTAATCTCTTCTTGAAACTACCTTACAGTACCAAATACCTTTGATATCAGTGACTAGGATGAGAGTGAAACCCTTAATCATGGCTGGTTTATTATCCATTGTACCATATAATAACTATCATGCTTCTTCCATGAGATTTAGAAAATGGTAACAAACTGTGTAGCTGAGTTACAGCTTGAACTAATTCTTTCATTAATTACTGCTGCCTTTTCAACTATGGGGTAGGACAAAATATATGGGTTTTATTGATTGGTTAGTAACACCAGTTTGCTTGTGACCCAGATCTTTAGTGGCAAGTACTAATTGGGGAATTGTGTGAGTGTGTCCATGCACATGTGTACATAATGACTGGGACCGTTTGAACGATTACACACACTTATGCATCTACACATATCTGTTTGAGTCTGTGTCTCAGCAAGTATAATGTTTCAGGACCAACGTGTTCAGCATGTACTAACACAGGAGCAACACATGAGGACGATTAGGAATGACTGCACGATGCCAGCTGTCCCCACAATCCATGTCAGTCGGAGAAAAAGGATAACACCAAAAATGTTCTGGAGACAGGGCAGGTACACTCCCATCAAGGTGCCCATGTTGGGAGACTGTTAGAGAAGAGAGAGAGAGGGAGAAAGAGAGAGAGAGAGAGAGAGAGAGAGAGAGAGAGAGAGAGAGAGAGAGAGAGAGAGAGAGAGAGACAGAGAGAGAGAGAGAGAGAGACAGAGAGAGAGAGTAATCAACATGATATTTTAGGAAACAAATCGATTGATTGTTAGTATGGATTAATATCTTTTTTTCCAGGCTCTCCAGTCATGCAATTGTCTCTTTGCAACCACTGAAGTCAATATGTGAGAACACCACTTAAAGTATTTAAAGCCACAATCGTGTAATAACAGGCAATTTCTTGTAACAATACAAATAGAAAAACTACAAAGTTTTAAACTATTATTTTTATTTATTTAAATGCCTTAGGAAAGAAACAAACAATGGTTAAGTGGCCAAATCTTAAACTGTGGTGTGCAAAGGAAGGAAAAGCTAAGATTTTCTCTCCCTTCATGACCCCTGAGCCTGACCTTGGGGGCCTTCCTGCGTGAGGCCTCAGCACTCTCCTCCTCTTCATGCTCTTTGGCGCCCTGGGTGATGTTCGTGTAGCTGACCAATCTGCTGAGGAGAGATGAAACCTTGGGGCGTATATCCAGCTCCTCCTGTGGGAGAGGAGAGGGTATGGCTGGATGAAAAATGCACTCCGACAGGTAATAATAATAATAATGATAAAAAGTTGCATACATTCAGTGAATCACTGTTATCATTATCAAGTGTGATTATTTGATAGCTGTACTGTTACCATTATGCCTGTGGTATATTTCCTCTAGCGCATTCAGGGAAGGTTGCATGCCATTACTGTGAAATGATTTCAATATCCCACAGCCCGTCATTGGTTATCACGTATATCTCTCTTATGTGACTGCAATATGAACTAACCTCAAACAAGGCCAGGTTCCTGTCATAAAAGTCATTCTTCTTGGGAGCAGCATCTGTACTGTTGAGAAATGGACTGTCTTCTTTGTGATTCCCATGACCTGGGGGAAAGGAGCAGGGGGTTCAAAGCAGCAGATGGATATAGAAAGTTCGAAAGTTCTCATGTTTGTATACATGATGAATCTTAAAAGGCTGAAAATGAACATTTTAAATGACTCATTATGTCCTACGCCTTCAACACACTGTAAATAACTATGCATTGATATTTGCTGTAGCAACCATTAAAACAATCTGTCCAGGCTACATCTGTACAGAAGAGCTCCAAGATACTTGGGTCGAGATTCGAAGCGAAACACAAACATAGCTGGACTTCTCTTTCTCCAAACCCAGTCATGCTTTGGAGTAGAAAAAATATCTCTACCTATAGGCTGCATCTGACAGTACAATGTCAATTGGGTTCACCTCAATAATCAGAATTGCTTAAAAACTTAAGTTAAAATCCAACTTTAAATTAAATATCTTGACTGACTGCCAAGTTTGGCTACAATAAAGCTGCTGTGCTCTTACGTATAGATCTGTACTGAAATGGAGTCTAAGAGTATTGAATAATAAAGAGTTACTACTTTGAATTCACACATGTCCATGTTTGAACCAAGTAACATTTGTTGGAATAACAATTCTTATACACAAAGTTCCTGCTTGTTTAATTTCAGAATATTTTAAAGCCTCTCTAAGCCGCACTGTGTCAGTATTCTGAGGTTAGATCTGAAATAAGGAACTACAGTGGACCAAGGGTGACTGTGATCAATATTAAAGAACTACCATATCTGGTCAGAACAGCATCTATGCCTGATGGAGTTACCAGACATTAAAACAGCCCAACAAAACACACGGTACACCCAGGAAATCTCTGTGCAAGTTGTTCATTCCAACAGTGATGCTTTACCAAGCTCATAAACAGTAAAAAGCAGCACCGTCAGCCGGGTCTCAATAAAGTTTATCATAATCAACGTCAGGCCGTAAATCACACTTCTTGCCAGGCCAGCATCAATCAGAGCAACTAAAGAGAGGACCAGGTGATGAGTGAGCATATGATCACATCTCACTCTCAATAAACTGCTGCTTTCCTGGGATAAATCAGACAGATTAACGCTGCCCTGAGCGCAGTTATGGAACAAAGAGTAGCAACGTAAGCTTGGACACACCCGAATTTGCACACGTAGTGGCGGGCACACACCTCATTAACCAAGACTCTAGAGAATCTGATGGGTTATTAGAGCACGTACAGTTTAAGGGTTGAATCTCACCTTCGAGGAAAACCTTATCTCTGAACAAAATTATCTCACTGTGCATGAAATACACAATTTGGATGTACCAAGTGGATAAGGTTGGCCTTCCCACTGGTCTCCACTCACCTGTCTCTTGTGCCTCACTGCCATTGGTGCTGCTGTGTGTGAGCATAGCTTCTATTCTGTCTGTTCTGTACTATGTGCGTTTTCAGCAACACTGCTCTCTGTTCTCTGGCTCGGGGCATAGTCAATCACCATCCAGGACACCCGGTCACTCAGGGAGAACACTCACTCAGGGGCCTGGTCTAGTGCACAGTATACAGTACGCAGCACATGTGAACTCACACACACATGATCTGTCTCACGCACACACACACACACACTTAGTACCCACATCCAACTTGCCTCTTTAACCAGCGTTTCTCTTTAACACACAGAACTAGGGATCGTATCAATACTGTACACAAGATAAAACACTGAAAGGTGATGATTGTATATTTTACAAGCATTCAGCCAAGATGCCCATTGCGACAGTTAGCAGTGCAAAAGTAATCCCAATGTGGAGCTGATGATAGAATGCGGGTACTTTCACACATGCACATTTGTGACCAGATGCAGCACATGTTGACTCATGGGTAATTCTGATAAGAAAGAGCAGCAGGTTGATTTTTTTTCGATCGCATATTTGTGGAGCTATAGTTTATCCGCATTGGACTATATTCACCCAAAACATGTGCACATGTGCCATGCACGTCAGTCAGTGCAGTATGAAATTAAACCACTCACAATTCAACGGTCAATAAATTCTCGAAATGACACTAAATTCTGAGAGAGATAAAGCTTTATATAGCGTTTTGACGTTAAAGAGCCTTGTTTCAAAATGGCACTGGGGGAATTGTTGCTGTTTTCTGAGGCACAAAATCTCTGGCCTGTAAAACCACCCACAGGGTTATAATTGGTTATTTAGAGTAGATTCAGTAGAAGTGGCTTATAATGTCCCTCAGGGTCCTTTTAAAATCAGGGTAAAGGTGATATTTCAGGAAATGGGGACAATTTCCCCTGATTATAACAAGGCAGCCATGCAGAGAGGTCACTGAGGAGACAAGAGCAAACACAAGGAGAACACTGACATCTAGTGTGAGCTTGCCATCAGTGTCATGTGAAATGTACATACAGCACATACAGTACGAGTCAATAACCTTATGCCCCTCGAATGTTCAAAATGGTGGTCTATGGTGAGTGTGTACATCTTCTGGCTGAGACAGATGGGCAATGATCACAACCAATATGCTACAAAGCAAGACACAAAGGGTTGGGTCTATGAAATGTCTCTCGGCGAGGCAGCTCCTTTGGCACTGTTGCAAATTACAGCTTTACACAGGGCTGCACTGTACACCACTTCTCCATGCTACCTGAAAACACACAGTTCAAGCCCCCTATCTCTCCCAATCTCGCTCGTCTTAGCGAGGCTGAGTAAAGCCCACTTCAACACTAGGCTTGTGGGATGTGTGTGTGTATGTGGGTGTGTGTGTGGGGAGTCTAATAGTTGCACACTGGACATCTAATTAAAGAGATTTAAGATTAACTGGCCTGTTATGAGGGCACACAGATGCCTGGTGTGAGAGTAGAATGGAGCTTTATACCGACCTGTCTTGACAAGCCACCAGTGCCCACATCAAAACGTTTTACACTCTTTATGACTGCCAATAATGTGAGATGGTTATTTGTGCAGAGGGCCTGTGACACGCCATCCCTGCAGCAGGAAGTAGCACACTCACTCTCTGAAAAGCTAATTTTCATGTGGAGACAGCCATTTAGAATTCATATGGAATCTAAACTTTTCTTATCAGTAAAGAAGCGACAGCTAGCAAGACTAATAAATGAAAGATCAATACAATACAATACAATACAATACAGTCATTTAGCAGACGCTTTTATCCAAAGCGACGATCAGAGATTAAAGAAAGTTCGCTCAACAAAAAAGCTCAAAATTTGATGGAAATATTAAGTTCTACACCGCAGGGCACATTGCAAATGAAAGGATTATGTCAGAGACTCCTATTTATTTTTCTCTGCTTCATAACCAAAATGAAAATTGATTGATGATATATTGTGTATATCCATCCAACTGTGGCAACCGTCTTCAGTTATGAACAATGTATGGAAAACATATTTATATGTACCAAACATTGATCACGTGACCATTAGTTGTTGCTCCGCAGCACTGAGTCACCAGATGCTTTCCTGCCATGTTCCGACGTGCTCCCTGTGAAGGGCAGCATATGGGAAAACGATACAATCCTTAATCAGACCAGGCGGTCTGTTCAAACATAGCTTTTATTGTTGCTGTGTGAGTTTTAAAATCTATTAGTGACTTGAGGAGTTATTAGGAAAGGTCAGAGTGCATGATTTCTGATGAGGGAGGCCTGATGTAGGTCATAGTAGCTGTGAGCGCTATACTATATCAATAATCACTCAATTAAATCATATGGTTTTAGTCTTCAAGAACAAAATATTTAAGAGTAAATTAAACTATTTAACAGAAACTATAAAAGAGTAGCTACACCGGAATCCATTGTAATGAGTTTTATGACATCTACAGGTTATAAAAAACATGTGAAGGTCCAAAACATGCCAGGCTGGTCTGAGGACTCTGTGATGTAAGCATAGCAGGATAACCACAGTTGCAGATAATGACATTAATAATGGATACGCTGCTTTTAGGTGTGCCAAAGAACCACTATTGACAGCAGTATTGACATTTGTTACTCCTGACCCTCTCTGTCAATGCCAATAGACGCAGATAGATATTTAATAATAGATGTAATAGATAAGGGGGGCATGGCTCAGGAGGTAGAGTGGTCATCTAGTAATTGGAGATTGATTGGTGGATTGATATCAGGATCCTGCAGAGAGCATGTCGAGGTGTCCTTGAGCAAGAGACTGAACCCTTAACTGCTCCCCAGGTGCTGTGGTTGCACTCATTTCAACTCATCCTATACAACAGGATGGGTTAAATGGAGAGACCACATTCCACCAGTCTTGGTCATGTGGCTAGTAAAAAACAGTTCATCTGATCTATCCATCTATGTACTGGCACAGCTAAATCAAAGAGGCCCATTATTAATGCTAGTGGCTTTTGATAAGTGACATTTCCAGTGTCTGCATTTTCATAGCCAATAATGCCAAGTGGGAGGAAAACGTCATTTTGTTTGTGTGTGCTAAAGCCGATTAATCGTGAAAAAAAAATCTCTCTCCATTAGCTCCTTTGGGTGTGAAAGCCTCTTTGGTAAACTTCCTTTAATGAACATTTAAGATTTAACACTGAGAGGCGGAGAAGTCAAGCAGAATAACCCATTCAACCCCCTGTGATTGGCAAGCAGCACTGTTATGCAGTGTTTAGAGGTGGTGTGTGAAAATGGTTATGCAGTGTGCTGGTGCAACAGACAAAGGGGTGGACAAAGATCGGTCATCTCACAGACACACACGCGCGTGTGCGCGCGCGTGCACAGACATATACAATAATACATTTCTTGAGTCCGTTTCAAAATAATTTTCCGTCACATTAAAACAATGAACTTTAATTTAATGATATGCTTTGCTATGAGCTAAAATGCTACATGTGGATGTTTAGTTGGTTTTTTTATGCATATTCGATGATTATCTTTTCAAATATCAGGTATGTCTCCCCACTATAGAGGAACTCTGTACATGTGGATCAGTTCTCTTGTCGGTGTTGTTACTCGGAGCACAGTTATTGGGGTCGAAATGCTGTTATCTTTTATCTCGGTCAGCCTGACACTGTTGGGTTGAAGGAAAGTGATAGTGACTGTAGGTAGAGCTGTTCCAGTTCAGGGTTCAATAGTAGAATCACTGCCAACTTGCTCATCTAGTTCAATTTATTCTTGGATAATTTTGCATTCCATCTCTTTTCAGGATTTCAACCCATAAATAAGTTATTTTAATAAATAGTTATGACAACAGAAACAGCTTGAGATAAACCTGTACACTGGTTTATGCGTTTGCTTTTAGTAAGCGGCCTGATGGCCTGTGGTGATCTGATGTGAATTTAAACGTGTTACTCTTCACCGCGGTGTATGGGGGAGACCTGTTGGTAACCCAGAGAAACCATGTTCAAGCCCCTACCTGGCTCAGCAGTACAGTGTGTGCTTCAAGTGGACGTATGGGGTTCATCTCCCGCTGAGGGGCTCAGTAAATGTGAGGTAATCACAGTAAAGCTCTTTTTGAGTGGTCGCTAGACTAGAAAAGCGCTACTATATAAAAAAACAAATGTATTCACCATCTACCCACTCCAGTGGTACAGCTCTGTAGGAGACCCTGCAAACTAAACATCCCTGATGGGGTGGGGAGACAGGCTTCTGCAAAATGGCAATCTTCTTATGGGTCAAATGTCATTGTTATTAATACAAGTAGTGGCAGTAGCTAGTAGTAGCGTTATCACTGGCATATTCACTCCAGTCTACTGTAGCAGACAGTGATTTGGAGGTTAAGTTGAGCTTAATCAAAATGTTTCCACTTCTTCTCTGTTGAACATGGCAAATGATTAAAAGACCCATCTTATATTTATACTTTATGCCTCACATTTTACAGAGGATGGGGGATCAAGGCTGGATGCCCTTTCCTGAGGCCCCGTGGTGGGATCGAACCCACATCACCTGACTAGGGAGGTATGTGCTCTACCACTGATCCACCGCAGCCCCGCAATATCTCCCCCCTTCTCATTCTCATAGTGAACAAAATGCATTTCTTCTGTAGTAATCAGCTATTGTTAGCTCTAATGGCTCTTTTTCATGTTGAGCAGGGCAAAGGAATGCTAGCCAGCTGTGCAGAAGGCGCAGGGCATTAGCTTTGATGTCTGCTAATGATGGAGAAAGGACAGCAGTGCAGTCTAGTTACCTTGGGGGCAAATATGGGAGGGGAGAGGTTCTCTGTGGAGCAGAGTCAAAACTAAATCGACACTTCGGGGTGCACAGCTACAGAATGAAATTACACGAAGATGGAGAAGAATTACGTTTGAATACGGCTCACAAGTCTTGCACTTTTGTGGGTGTGCCTTGCCCACACATGAGGGGCTGTGGTTATCTGTGGAGTGCAGTCTCTACATGGGCCATGTACAACTCCAGGAAATTGTATAGGCACATCAGCATTCTCAGATGAGGATGTGCCAGTTATTTTCTATCAAGACTGGTTAAACTAATTGGTCGTTGCAGGGAATAAGCGCTTTGATCGGTCATTAGACTAGAAAAGGGCTACATAAGAACAAGTCAAATTACCCTTCACCATGCTCTAGACAGAACTGACAAAGTTCCAAAGGAAAAGTAGCACGTTTTCATCATGCCCTGACAATACCCATTACCCCAAACAGTCCATCTGAGTGAAGTAGCAGGGTGATATGTAACTTTCTGCCTCTGCTGAAGAATGACTCCCTTTCGTCCAGTAATACTATGAAATCCTATGCCTCCTAGCCCTGGTGTCTGTCAGTAGAAGCTAATACACAGACTTGGAGTATATTGTCACATGGCTGAAAATATTCAGCAGACATAATCACAGCCTGCAGTAAAGGACTGCTCCCTTTATCAACACCTCACGGAATGGGAACCAGACGTTGTTCCAATGATAACAAAACATGTTTTTCCAGTTATAATTTCATCTTTGTAACCGACTTTCTTATCAACAGTGCTTTTATCTGAATGCTTCCCATGTATATTATTGAGATTGTATGTTTGACGTATCTGACCTCAGTAGCTAATGATAATTAGATGGACAGAAAGGTGTAGGAAGAGCTGACAAAGAAGCATGTGGATGCAGCATATCTGGGAAAACTGTAGTCTACCTACAGTGTGTGCAGATGCTTGGCCCTTCATCTATGTATGTATTTGCTACAGTGTGACATGCAATGACATGCAATCTACAGCACCAACTTAAAATATGTGCATTTCAACTGAATGTTTTTGAAAAAAAAGGCATTTAATTACTTGCATGATTGTTCTTTGTATCTGTCTGGCATCACAATAGATGCAGCTGGTATCTTGCTACCTTTAGAATCCGTATTTTTCAAGACTCCGATTATTCTAGTATTATTTTTAGGATTTCTATATAGTAGAAAAACCAAAATACTGCCAACTTTAGCATACTCGATTTTGCTCAGACACAGCAACTATTTTGTGAAGCCAATCAGTTATGCACACAGTCACATGACCGGTCCTGATGGATGTGCCATGCACACATTTACAATGCCATGACCCGGACCATCTCACTCCACGCTGTTCAATAAGGCTCTTGAAACAAGCCAAGTGCTGTCTGAGTGGTATGTCAGACAGACCGGCAGGAATGGATGCTATATTGTCCTATAAGAACACAGAGCAGCCTTCTCCAACTGATACACCATTTGCACAAAGTTTCCAGAACCAGTTGCTGCAAGCTAAAAATGCAACAGATTTCTCATTGTAAAAGTAAGTATGGCACTCTGTTGATTACTCCGAGAGCAGTAGTTTGTCATCTACTTGTCCAACTCACACCTGAAGATGCGATTGTAGGCCTCTCCTCTGTCCCTAGAAATAGATGCATATCCTGCCATCCTATAGGTTTCTGTTTAAATGTGATGGATCTTGGTTTACTGCGAGCCATTACTTGACAAAATGAAAGGAGTTTCTACCAGGTAGGAGAGTAAAGAAGCTAGTGATGACAGGTGGGGGAAAACAGTGTGCTGTAGCATGCATGATGCTAATGTATGGACTCAGATTAGAGCTCTTAGTCAAATGAGTAGAATGACTAATCTTTAAACATTGTAGGGAGAAATAAACACCTGTGAATATTTCACAATTCATCAAATGTTTCCATTTTTAAAGCTTCTCCACCAAATAACACGAATGACCAAAGAAGAAATTACAGGAAATCTGAAGAAGTGTGATGGGAGCATAGTAAACCCAACATCTTCAGACATGGGAAGGAGTTTGTCATATATTGATCTATTGCACATTTGAGCGGATTTCCAAATTATTTTCAGATGAATTGGAGTCATATTTAAATGAACCTTGGGGGAATTTCCATCTACGTTTAGAGAAACACATCCCAAAGAAATTTTAGACTTGCTTTCCTATAACTTGCCCAACACTTCATACGTCATGGATCAACCATGTTATTTTCCCTGCTAAGGACCATGCTCCATGGTATCAGGGGCTCCATGGTTCTTGGGGGGCTTTGCCAGCCGAGATGTGCCTGTAGACAGGCAGGGGTATGACTGATACAAATAATACAACTCCATATTTGAGGGAGTGAAAACATGTTTCACTGTCAACTTAATTACTGACCTAAAATCAATAATCTGTTTCCAGTACTTCCCACATGACTGTGACAAGTTACTGTAGCACCCTGTTTGGCCTCACGTGTTGTTTATGAAGTCATATTGCCAGCAGCAGTGAAGACCCATGTGTCCTTTTCCATCTTTATTTAGAGCCCTTCTGAGGATGTGGGAGCTTACTTGTGTTCCTCAGTGGTGTTCCGACATAACTTACAGGAATTTAGGGGAATGTTTTTTCATTTCCTATTCAACCAAGCTATCCTACTCAAGACACCCTGGCTTGTCCAAGTATCTGAGCCAGGACAGGGGCTGTAAATTCATAGTGCCGCATAGCCCCGCTTCCCTACTGGATATTGTGGTGGGCCATGTGCAAACAGACAGACAGACATGAATATGTAGATGTAGACACAATTCCTTCTCGCGTTGTCTCATTGTGAAATAAAAAAAAACAAGACCTAAATGTCACTGTACAGCGCAATGATGACATCAACTACAATATTCAATTTTTTAGAAACAAGAAACACAACATTTGATGATATACCGGGTGAGATAAGGTAACTGTCAGTTAAGTGTCAGTGGAGGATGTGGTCAAATAGGTAAGTCAACGGTTTTCTGTCTTAGCATCCAGAAATCAGAGGCTAGTCTACCCCCGAGGTGAGATTCAGATGCACTGTAAGAGTAAATGCTCATACTAAATCTCCAGCGGAGTACAACTCTGCCACAATGGCTGCAGTGTTAGTGTTAGCCTACAGGCCAGAACAGACTCAGCACTGTAGCAAGGTTCCTCCCTTCTCCTTCAGACATAACACTCTGGCTAAGTCATCGAGTTTGTACCATACTCACACCCACTACCCTACAGTGAAATCACCCATTGACTGTTTAACCCAGTGGTTGTCTTTGCTCGCTCCCACCCTTTCCCTATTGTGTCATACATAGAAATGAAAACACACAAAGAAAAACACAGACTGGCCTAAATGACTAGAAACATCATAATAGTAGCTCACAACATAGATACTTGGTTACATTTGTTAAAAAAAATAGCACATTTTGTAAATGTGCTATTTTTGTTAGTGTTCCAAAAATCTTCCCCTAAGATGTCACAGCTTATTAGTTTTGGGGTTTATGGTAACAGCTCTGGTATATATAAGGTGGAGTCCTGAATAATGACCACACATTGACTTGTTGTCTTAGAACCAGATCTTCAGATAAACTTAAAATGTGGGAAAAACAAAAACTAAATCTCAGCTAGAAGTAAACTGTAAAAATGCTCTCTTCCCTATGACTGTCCACCTCGTGCATTCGTCTCACTTCCTCCTATGTACTTTCCCACTCCCTGACTAGTGTCCAGTTGTCACTGCAGCTGGCAAATGAATCTTGTTAGAGGAAACTTGCCATGGTTCAGTTTGAGAGAATTATGATACAGAGAGAACAGAGAGAGACAGAGCAAAAGGGAGGAGGGGGGTAACTCGGTGGAAAAATAGGCCATCTTGTTGTTTGCCAAACATGCCAAAACCTTTGTAGCATGAACTATAAATGGATTAGCACAATATTTGTATTACCTGCACTTCTTAAGCAGTTACACGGTAAAGGTCTGCCTTTATATGCCATGATTGGTCCCCATGCCATGCAAATTACTTGATTGAATTACATTTGTTTTGCCATGTCTGAATAGTTGAACATGTCATCCTGCTTCCATATACTCAAAGAATATGAAAGCAGACAACTAGGTCAGGCTCTTCCTTTTGCATCATGTGCCCTGTTGAAGTACGGGGCAATCTCTTCTTGCAGTTTGCTTCCCTATTTGATTTTGCAAATCTCAGTTTATACATATAGAATCATTTACCATCGTCAATGTCAAGTCCAAACACATTTGCACAACTTTTGGGATCACACTCCATGCACTATAAACACACACATAGCAAGTACATATGATGTACATACAGAGCCCATATGCACATGCACACACACACACACACTCACACACTATGGAAATCCATGACACAACCCTAACCCTGACAATTATTCAGCAGGGAAAAGGCCTTAAGCAGACTTTCATCTGAATCATGCAGCCTACAATTAACATGATGTTCCCTGCAGACTGCCAATGCACAGCCTAGCCGGCTGAGCCTGTGGTTGAATGTGGTTTCTTCTTTAGGAGGCGTGTCCCATTCATCTTCTCCCAGCAACACGGTTCACCCCCGATTTGCTGGTTTTCTACCTCCACAGTCCACACAAATAGATCTGATACACTGCTGGTCAGCAGCCACAGACCACTCTCCTCTCACTCTTCTCCTACTCCTCTGCTGCCCAGGGATGCCCCCCTGCTCTGTCTGAACTGATGCTATCGTGAAACGAGAGACAGCGTGACAGACAAGTTGAGGCAGAGGCCGAGGTGGCCCAAATCTGTTGCGGTGTTGCTGAACAGTGCGCTCAGCTGTTTCTGTATGAAAAGGAAATCCGCTGGCTGGCACAAAAAGAGCTCCATCTTTTGTGTGAGGGAACACTTGAGGCCTCTTCTTGTCGCTAAATTTACCAACCGCCCAAACCACCGACCCACCCCCACCAGGCCCTCGCCCCTCTCATTGTTTTCTCCATTGTAACTACCGCAGACATCTGTAGCCTGAGACGGAGGTACCATGACAGGGTAGGTCACAGTGTAGTCCGCTCATATGTGTTCTTTGTCAAATATAGAGGCAAAAGCAGACAGAGAGACTCCTCAACATGGAAAGAGGTGGCTATGGTTATCTTTCTGTTCCTTGGTGAAGTGTAGAGCTGTTAAAAACAAATCTGTGCACCGTGAGAAGATTGCCTACTGGCGCCAGAGAATCGCCATGGCAACCACACGACCAGCCAGCTGCTGTGGGTGCTCTCCGGAGGACCCATTCAAAACACTCTCCTGCACTTAAATGGCTCGAAGTCGTCTAACAACCATCATAATTAGCAGTTATACTCAAGACACATGTTTATTCCTCTTTTCTTGTCCCCTAAAACTTCCAAAAAGCCTTTGACTGACAGGCCAAGCCACGCTGAGAGGCTGCATGGAGGGCAGTGTGAAGAATAGCTCAGTTGTGAGACTCACCATCAGAGCTGACAGTGTCTTGGTGTCCGGGGTAGCCTTGTCCAGTATCCCTGTAATCCACCCAGTTAATCCCCTCCAGACTGTCATAGTTTGACTGGGAGTTGTCGTCCACCGGTACCACTGTGAAGTGAGGCATGTTTTCATCAGTCAGTCGGTCAGCATAGCCTCTCTAGAAGTGTCTCCAACTTGGATTCAGCATAGCAAGCTAGGAGTTAGCCAGCCAAAGCTCCACTCCCACTAATGGTAACTACATTCCACTACACTGTGCTCACTTCCTCTGGAAGATATTACCATACTCCCCGCCCACAGGCACCCCCCTCCAGCTGGCTTGTCTGAATTGGACGGGTGGGAGAGTTGGGGGTCTGGGTGATGGTGCAGTGACACATACATCCACACAAAAGAGACCCTCACTCCCCCGAGCAGAAGGGATGGGTTCAGCTTCTGTCACCGTCTGGAGCTGGCGCTGTCATCTCAAGTCATTCAGAGGAAGAGCTTGAGCGGGAGAGAGAAGACAAAGGAGTAGACGGGGCCACCGTTCTCTACTCTTCTCTGTGTGTGTGTGGGCCACGTCGGTTAATGACAGCCGAAGAGACTGAACTCTGTCTGTTCAAGGTTCAGACGCACAGACAGACGGTCCTCTGTGTACGTAATGTGGGCCTTTCCCAAAACATACAGGCAGCAACGTGGCAGTCTGGCAACCAATCAGGCCATGGGGTTGAGGGGGGAAAGTGTTCCAGAGACTGGGAGGAAAAGTGAGATGGAGCAAGAAGAGATACATGGGGGGGGTGAAAAAAGAAACAGGGCCAAGGAGAGGGAACATGAAATGACCCCTCCAGGGTGTTCAAACAGAAGAACATTATTATATCATTTCAACCTTTGATCCCTGGCCACACTGACATTTAAAGTGCCACATTTACCCCCAGACAACATGACATTGTATGTGTATGCGATATTTCTTCTTGTATATACTGCACTGTCTGTTGTATATATACTGGTATGCTCTGTTACGTCCATCTGCCTCAAGCATGTGTGGAAGTAACCTGTAAGTAACCTCTCTGATATAGTCTATCTGCACCACTGTGCTTTATCACCTCTTATTTTCTCCTGTGCACAGCCAACCCTTGTGTATATATCTGAAGACTGGTTTGCTGTCATTCTATGTGAAGTACCTATGAGAGCCACACAACCAGAGTCAAGCTCCATGTAGTGAAAACCTGCAAGGCCAATAAACTGATTCTGATTACTGCTTTTCAAACACTTTCAGAAGTGGCCTTCAGTGTTAGGATCACTGATGCTGTCATTTAGAATGACAGCTCATGTCCCTGACAGGCTTTCCCTCCCCACATGTAAGGCCACATTAGAGGCTTCCTGCAAGCGAAGTCGGGCTCCAAGCCAAAGCATTATAAATATGCATCGGTCATCTTTAGCGTATGGGACAGATTATGTTTTTTATGGGCTGTGTATATCACGCACCATTTTCTAGGTGCTTTCGCCAAAGGTGGCTATTAAAAATAACTCGGACAAAGGGGAGCAGAAAGAAGACTTGCCCAAGTATTCTACTCACTCTGTATAACTCAAAGTGAAAATTAACTTTAAATATTTGGCTTTGTCTATGTTCTGAGCACTACATGCTATAATCTGAAGAAGAGGAGAAAACCCTCACCTTTGTCAATGAAGTTGTCACTTTTACTGCCCAGCAACTGTTTAAGTTAAATGGAAAAACTGGCCCCTGGCCCAACAGGCTATAACCACTCTCATTTACTCACCCTCCTTCCAGCTACTTACAAATCATGAGAGCAACAGTTCAAAGCTTCTATAGTAAGGTTGTAATTTCAATGGCCATGCTATTCTGGGCCATAGGAGATCATGTTTGGACAGCAGACACTACTCATACATTACATACAGTATATATAGCAGTATGGGTATTTGGAGGTGTAATTGCACTGAAATAAAATATATTATAAAGAAAGTTTAGCTGTGATCTTTTCATCAAATTCCATCCCCAGAAATCTCCTGTTGCATGGCTGTGGTGATGTCTGCAAGTATGGGACAAGGTTGCTAAAATGCTACTTTGCCTGTTCCTTTTTGCTGTTTTGTCTTCATAAAGACATCCGCATTAAAATCTCCACTGCCTGATGTTATACCACACTTTCAAATAGCCTAGTCTGCACACTGGTATGTTGGTTGAGTCTTACCCTGGTGTTGATATTCAGACTATCTGACATTGACATATAACAGTGATGTGCTGCACCTGCCGGACAAGGTGTTTCCATGCCACACTATCCTGGTTTCTTCTGATGGCTGTATTTTTTGGGATGGCTGTGACATCTTCAGACTGAAGATGTCTAAGTGACGAAACGTTTCTAAATAAACTTCTGATCCATTTGGACTGATTCACCATTTTTGTGATTCCATTACCTGGATTACCGAGCATACATCAAGACAATATAGTATATAATGATACAGTATGCAATGATTTAATATATGGTGTATAG
>OMLC01066714.1:0-15760 GCA_900302585.1 Regalecus glesne | reverse complement strand
AGTTAAAAAAAAACAATGAAAAAACATAGCAAGCTGGTCTTGGTACACTGTGATGTAAGCATAGCAGCAACACCATTAACAATGGCTCTGTTGGATGTCGGTGTGATAAAGAAACCGGCACTGAGAGTACCATTGATCACGATTAGAGCCGGTTGTGTCTTTCTGTCCGTCAATGCTGATGTGTGCGTTGGTACGTTGCTACGTGTAAGTCAAACAGACCCATTATTAATATTATTGGCTGCAGTCATGGGTATAGTTACTCTTTCATTGTTGTAGCAAAGCTCAACAGAAGTTATTACTAACTTCAAATCATGATTTTGTGCTGCAACTGCCATTTTGTCACCAAATCCAGGTCAGAGAGTTTGTGGCCATATAATGGATTTCAAATATTTATTTTTTTCAGAAACTGATGCAAATTGGAAATTTTGTCTCAACTTTTTCCAAGCCCTATGAGACCCTTGGTGACCTTGGTCATCCCGCAAAACTGGTAAGTCCCACTTATTGGTCATTGATGTGATCTCGTGATTTTCTACTCCCATTTCAACTAGCCAAACATGTGCAACATATCCAACAAGAATGTGAGTTTTTACCCGGAGAACTCCATATTGAGAAATACCCAGAAAGATACCTCCACCAAGTTCCCAACAGTTCTGAGCCCCGTGCCTAGCAAACCCACTCCTCATGGCATGACCGTTACATTACATTAGATTACGGCATTTGGCAGACACTCTTATCCAGCACGATGTACTGCAAATGCGTAGAGTTAAGGTGCGAAAGATACCGAAGCAGCACTAGAGCTAGGTAATGATCATAGTGCCAGAAGCCAACCACATGTGGTCCCCATAGATCAGGACTCCAACCCTGTAGGTTAAGCTGTTGAGTATGAAAACAAAATCAGTGCTGCCAAGTACCCTAGGAATGAGGTTACAATTGCACAGCCCAAATCCTAAAGCAGGAACAGATTACATATGGCTAACCAAGATCAACTAAGTAGACACTCCAACCAAAATAAAACTAAAAAGATTGCGTGCGTGTGAGCCTAGAACAAGTACGGCAAGAGAAAATGGAATAGGGCTTACACTAGGAGTTAGGGCTAGGAAGGGATGGGGAGGAGGAGAGGTACAGCCAGAAGAGACAGAAGACCCAAAGCTGACTGTGTGCTGTGATAAAACAGCCATGCTTAATAAAGACATCAGCCTAATCTCATCTATGTCTGCAAAAGAGGCAGGCAAGCGGGGAGTGAAGCCCCTCCTAGACCTCAGATCAACCAACCTTGTGGACTTGAAGACCCAGGCCTGTAGTCAATCGAGGGTTGTGGATATCTGCCTTCTAAAATCAACACAATTGCAACATAAATGGTATTTCAACTTACTTTTTTGGTAGATTGCAAGTGCAGACTTGTACAGAACTGCTTGCCATGCATGTCTTGTTAACATGTTGGTCATAGAGGGGAAATGAGATGAGAATTTTCGTGTCTTATGGGGGATAGGAGTGTTATCCATCCATCCATAATCAACCCCCGATCTGAAATCGGGTCGCAGGGGAACTGGAGCCTATCTCAGTTTTCATTGGGTGAAAGGCAGGGTACACTGTGTATAGATCACCAATCTATTACAGGAACAGTGTCTATCTCAAGGACACCTCGACACACTTCTCTGCAGGTGTGGGGATCGAACCTGCAACCTTCCGATCACCAGACGACTGCTCTACCCACTGAGCCATGCTGCCCCACACAGGTGTCATATTGATCCAGAAAAAAAGAATCTAATTTATTTCTTAGACTTGATCAATAGATTTTCAGCTTTGGTTGAGGAAAAAAACAACAAATAAACATGACAAACAAATCTGTGGATGTGGCCTGGAGGCAATATGGCGTTATCCCCTCTTTGTCCACCAGAGAACGCCAGAGTACTTCATTATGGGTGATGAGGCCTCATCACAGACCGCACAGCACTTGTCAAGTCAGGGCAAGAGCTGTTACGATTTGGGAGGGAAACTGAAGATGATTATAAACCTCCACTCCCACATTACCATTTCATAATTTTCTGTGTTTTCTATCTTGTTTGTACAACGTGTTTTGGCAGCCTTGGTCGTTTTTCTTCACTATATTCACTATGAACACTTCTGGATTTAAACCAAGCTAACTGGTCTGCCAAAGAGCCAACATCTAACTCTGTACTTCAGTGAATGGCTGATTTCTCATTAAATCCTCTTACCTGACTCTGTGAGCTTGTTTCCCTGTGATGAGGTCAGTGGTGGTTCTGGTACTGGTTGCAGAGATGCAGGGGTGGTCTGCAAGGTAAGAGAACAGGATGCAGTGTGATTATTGGTGTTATGGAGCATCGATACATCGATACACCCTAATTCATCACAATATGATGAACTGGAGGTTGCTGATTTGGAGCTGGCAGTAATTGCGTTGGATGTGGTTAAGAAACAGAACGTGCTTCCATGATGATGAAGAGGACACAAGTATCCTTACTGTCTGGCTTGCATGTCTCCTGTCTCCATCTCCACTCCCAAAGTCACCAGAGGCCTAAAACAGACAGACAGACAGACAGACAGACAGACAGACAGACAGACAGACAGACAGACAGACAGACAGACAGACAGACAGACAGACAGACAGACAGACAGACAGACAGACAGACAGAGATAGGCAGATAGATGGATGTGTTTGACAAAACCTGTCTCCATACTCTGGCAGAGCCTCAGCTGTCGAGCTCATTCGATTTTGAAGGAGCATCACCAGACATCAAGTACTCACAGTATCTGAGTCATCCTCATTGTCACACAGGCGCTCGGCCGCTCGGGGGTTCCCTACCACTCTCAGCTCAGCAATGGCACCCTGAGACACACACACACACAGAAATAATGAATGGAAGTTCCTCCACTATGAGACAACCATTGTTTGCGGCCTCACTGCTTGCCATCAGTCAAGAAATAGGAATCCCAATGAAAACCCCTGAAGAGATGGAAAATGTGAGAACAGCAGACGGGCATGACTCATGTAGGACAGAGGGCTGTGGCAGCTGCCTCGGGCCCTCTCCGTCTCTCGGGGCTTTCTATCTATGCGGCTTATAGTGCTACTTGGTGTGTAAATTGTCCCTCCTGTTAAATACGATATAGACAGCCCTGGGTCCTCCCGGACTTTACAATGTTTGTGGAGTGGTGGAGCGCTACTGTATGGGCTCACTCACTCTCTGGCTTATAGAAGAAAAACAAAGATGTGATTTTTTATATTGCTAACTGGAAAAATGCTCCTTAATGATTCCTTCAACCACGCCAGACTGAGCTGGACTAGAATAGCTCAGACCAGATGAGAACCAAAATAGACCAGAATGGAAAACTTCGAGATAGAATGCTCTGAGACCCCTCCCCGATTATTGAATTGATGGTTGACGCTGGCAACTTGGCCCTTGGAGTTGCAACCTCAAGCCTGAGTAAATGGGAGGATGTGTATATGCTGCTCATGTGAACCCCTCAACGTCTTGACTTTAAGACCCATGTGACCCTCACATGTGGTCAGCAGGGTCACTAATTGGGTGTAAGCCTTGGGTCAGAGGGCAAAGGTGGGAGAGAACAGGATTTACAGGGACAGGGTGGGTTATGTCGGCCCTCTGTGGTTCCACTGACCCGGACACATACCTGTGGTGAGAAATATCAAATAGGAATTCAACCTGAGTTAGAGTTTGGGGTTCAGTGGCTGAGTCCACACAGACAGATGTTCAAGTATATATGGGTGTCCGATCCCCACACAGACTTGACTCTTTAATGCAGTTTTTCTGACTAGCTAAACTGTCTTAACAGCGCACTAACTGTTAACTAGCGTGTCAACTTTTCATTGACCATGATGTTGTAGCAATAGCCTATCAGGGATGCTAGCTGTGTCCTGCTGGCTGATCCAAAGTAAAATGTGTATTTCATAGATCACCTGAAATTTGTTGGGGTCCGCTCCTCCTGCTTGACCCACGAAGATCCCGGCGCCCGTATCCAACTCCATGTTGTCAGGTGAGCGCTCAAACCTCATCACCCGTGGTTCAGAGTCGCAGCCCTGGTAGAAAGTCACCTGGTCCTCAAAGACCGACAGCGAGAAGCGGTTCCAGCTCCCCACCAGGCTTGGCATGTCAAAGCTGGCAGCCTCGTATGAGGCCTCCGAGTCGGGTTCGGTGTAGAAGAACTGCAGCCTCTGGCGCCTGGCCTGGACTGCGCTCAGCTTCACACCTATGTACATGAACTTCTGGGCGCCATCGGTGATCGAGAATAGGACCGCAGCAGATGGGGATAAGGATTTGATATGGAAGACCAGGGAGAAATGACGGTAGAAGGGGTTGGGGATGTGGGCCAGCGCCGGCTGACCTGCTGCTGCCGCCGAGGTCATCTGGTAGGCTATGATCCCACCCGGCCCGTGAATCCTGGTTATTTCATCTGGGGGTGGGTCTCCAATGAGCTGAAGCAAAGAGACCCCGCTTTCCTCTGCTGGCAGGGTGGAAAGACAAGAGATCAGAACTCACAGATAGAAAGCTGAGGCCCTTTTGTTTGTTAAGACCCAAAGACACGTTTTTAAAGTAGTCGGCCAGAAGCACAGACAGACACGATGTCACAGAAATGATCTTTTCCGGCGCTTGGAAATGATCATTTTTCTACTTGCATTCTCTTGAATAGCTCTGCATGCTTTTATCATTCAACCCCATATTAAACACAGAAATCTCAGCCTGAACACTCTGTTTACCAGTGCATTGAAGGAGAATGATCATAGACATCCACATCTATGAGCTATACTCTGTTAGCTATATCGATATTTGCATTTTCTCATGCCTCACACTTTGCAGCCAATCAGTGAGGCAGGAACATAATGGACAGAGACTCTTCAGTGAAGGTCTGTTCTACAGGTCATGATCAGTCCCCACATAGTGGGGGTGGACACGGAGATAGATAGAGCTTGAGGGATTAAGGCCAAATGCCCTTCCCGACACCCCACGATAGGTTCGAACCCGCAACCTCCGGCTCGACAGTTTCCGAAGCATGCGATCTGTCACTGAGCTACCGTGGCCTCCTGATGTTTCTTGTAGATGAGCAATGCTTGCAGAGATAGGCAGATCTGCACCGACCCCGCGGATCAAGCAGTGCATCACAAACCTCATTGTGGAGAGACACCGGCACAACCCTGACAGCACGTTAATCCTCAACAGTCAAATGATAACTTGGTCGTCAAATTCCACTGACTTCTGCGAATCTCCTATTAATTTAAGAACCAACGCAGAATATGTGGAGAGTTTCCCGTCCCCCTGATTCCCTGCTGGAGATATGCCAGAGCTTCAATGTGACAGCCGACATGTGGTGACTGAGGCGAGGCCCTGCAAAGCTCCGCAGCTGGAGGCTCCGGAGGGGCAGTTACCATCCCTACCTTCAGACTGCGTCTTTGCATGACAGAACTGTCGATGACTTCCCATGGATTGAAAAAGCTCAGACGGAAGTGAGGGCCTCTGTTAAAATTCACTTGAATCAGCATCGCGAGGAAGGCTGGGAACGTTGTGGACTGGCGGACGCTCCAGCACAGTGCTCTCCTGAGGGTGAGCTGTCACTAGAGATTCATGACTGTTGTTTTTTTTTCCACCCAGACAAGCTTTCAAAAAGGGTCTATCTGTATAATTGAGGGTCTCACAGGTCAGGGACGAGGAGGATTTCCCAAGCTTGCCTCAACATGATTCAATGTATACAACTCTTCCCTGTTCATTTTAAAATGAGGACGCGTTAAAGTGAAGAGGCCGTATTTCACCCAGATGAAGGCCAACTGACCTGGGGCAGGAGGTGCTTTCAGGACAGAGCCCACCGCTTAACCCTAGTTATCTCTGAAAGGAACTAGGAGGGTAGTCCTTAGCCAGTTTTGTCTTTTGCTGTTAATTTGACTCAACTTTGACATGCTATAGCAGCAGCTAATTAGCTTTAGCATGTGTCTTGTGGCTGGTGGTGACTTGAAGTACAACTAAGAACTCAATTTTTCCTTCTCTGAAATGCCAAACCATTTCACCCCATTTACAAATAGGAGGTCTTTATCAAGTTAATCACTATCCATCCATCATCCATTCATCTATCCATCCGTCAACTGCTTATTCAAAGTCAGGCCGCGGGGTCATGCTGGAGCCTATCACAGAAGGGAAACACCCTGGACAGGTTGCCATTCCATCACAGGGCTTGAGCATTTAGGGGTTCAGTGCCTGGTCAAGAACACTTTGACACGCTGTCTGCAGGGTCAGAGGATCAAACCACTAATCATCTGATTTCTAGAAGACCGCCCTACCTCTTACCCTATGCTGCCCTGCTATGTTGGTCACTAGGTGCATGAGGAATTGCTTCTACAGTATGATGTATAAAAGTTGCATGAAAACAATCTAATCACTCCTGTTTAGCCTTTTAGGGAATGCAACGCTCAGGCAATCGCTATAGAAGCGGAGTAATGGGATAACAGGTGGGTCACATGATCTGACCTTTGGAGCTAGCGGTGAGTTAGCTTCACATCTAACTGTCTGCACACAGCAACATCTGTAGCGGTCAAGTCGACATTAGCTGAGGCCAATCGTAAAAACATGTTTTCACACACGAAACACTTGGAGATGCCTTGCGGGGAGAGTCTCATGAGGCAGCTACTTTATCTTGACCCACACAGCAGCGACCTCATGGTTCCTCTGAGATTTGAGACAGAACAGGACATACGCTGTAATAGTTTAGAGCTGGGCACATCTGTTATTGGTTACTATCACACACTGACAGGAAGGATCCAGCTGTGGTCGGAACAGCAGCGCACCATGAACAGATTTCAATTGGATAAGGAGGCTAAATGTCAAATTCATTTGGCCTCAGAATTAATGCAGAAAGCTGCCTTACATATGGACATGTCTCTGAAAGTCTGATGGGTTGACGCAAGCTGAAACCTGATAAGTCAAATTCCTGGGGAAACATTGACAGTAAACTCACTAGACATGACTTAGGTTTTGAAACAGTCTGTTTCAGCCATGCCCTCCTTAGGACTCATAGCTACACCATTTACATTTGAAACAGTACAACCAGTCATCTACTGGTCAGTACTCAAAAGGTCAGGTAGGCCTCAAACGTCTTGGTTGGGAGGCTATATCTACCTTACAATGCCAACACCATTTTCCCGTCAGTCATATGGGGTTTGAACTGGCAACCTCACATTTATGAGCCCATCTCTCAAACTTGATTAATTGAAATTTTAAGTACCACATTTCCCTGACTGTAAGTAAGTTTTTTTTCCTATTCTAGGTGGTCCTGCGGCTTGTATTCCAAAATGGAAACACTTTGGAATATACAAAAAAAGGTGAATCAGTATAATTGGATCAGAAGTTTATTTGGAGACGTTTTGTCACTCACCAGGTGACTTTTTCAGTCTGAGCTGAAAACAAACATCCTCCTTATAAACAGTACATTGATGCCACACAACAATAGGCTGGTTTCATATGTGAGTTGGGCGATCAACTGCACATTCAGTGGTAATGAGCACCATTCACAGAGGATTGGGGAATATTTGCAATCACGGTATTGCAAGACGCCGACAGATGTACTCTAAGGTCACCTTATGTTTGTTTTCGGCTCAGACTGAAGAAGTCACCTGGTGAGTGACGAAACATTTCCAAGTAAACTTCTGATCCAGTTGAACTGATTCACCTCTTTTTTGTGATTTCCATACCTGGATTATTGTGCATCCGTCAAGACACTTTGGAATATAAGTAGGTGGACTATCAGTGATTTTGTCAGATGAATAGACTGCATAATAACCAAGGCCATTACAGAGCATTGTTTAATCTTGTGACTTCATTGAAAATACTGTACCATCCATAGATATTCAATGAGTCGAATGGACAATGAACTGTTCATGTTCTTTGGCATGTTTGAGTGATGAAACATTTCTGAATAAACTTCTGATCTACTTGAATCGATTCGTCTCTTTTTTATCATGTTCATTTAGTGGTGCCAATCAGCTGAGCCGTAGTACTCGACGGCTCATTTGGTAATTGCTGCAAAACTTTACTTCAGCGGCTCAGTGACTTAAAAAAAAAAGAAATGTTTCTGACCCCTGCCAAGTTGGGTTTTATGGAAGTCTATGTGGAACTTAGCCCACTACAATGGTTGCAGTTCTTTGAATTTGCAGTGGTTCAACTAAAAATGTCTGCCATGGCTCTGACGGTCTTGCTATGTTAACTTGAATTGGAATGTCTGTTCTCCAATCCATCACTTTCTGTGGTATACAAAAATGCAACTCATACACCAAAGTGACTTATTTCTTATCCTCACAAGATGTTTTTTTTTCCTTTTCGTTGAGTATAACTTATACTCCAGGAAATATGGCATTCAAGGATATGTATCATGTGACCATATGTCAGAGTGAATAATTTTAGTGGGTCAGGAGGGAGTGTGTTTGTATGTGTGTGTGTGTGTGTGTGTGTGTGTCTGTCTGTGTGTGTGTCTGTCTGTGTGTGTGTGTCTCTGTGTGAGTGTGATTTATAGAGGAGACACACACACATATACACACACACACACACACACACACACACACACACACACACACACACACACACACACACACACACACACACACACACACACACACACACATTCTCAGTGCGAAAGATACAGACAGACCGCAGAATGGATAGCTAGAAAGAGACAGAGAAGGGAAATGCATGTCAGATGTGCATGGGAAAGTGGACCATGAGGGACCCTGACAAGCTGTGGGATATGGTAAGTACCAGTCCCAATAGCCCCCAGCACGTTAATCCACATGCCAGTTGAAATATACTGAATAGACTCAAAGGGACCAGAAGCATGGTAGACTCCAGTGATTTGAGAGTCCAGGGAGTGTGAGGCCCCTCTCCTCAGGAGGACATGGGGGAAGGATGATAGAGGAGTGATGGGGAAACATAAAAACCAATTATAATGTGCTAGGCAGTGTGAAAAAGGGAAGGAGTGGTGGCCTTTAAAACACAAAGGCCTGAAACGCTCCTATATGCAAAAAACCTTTTTAATTCAGTGATCCATGTGTAAATGTGTTAAAGCTTCATTGTATGTAATCAATCCCTACCATTGTAGTGTTGCATACAAACATTGATGGAAAACATCACAATATTCCCTGAAGGAAAAAAAAACTGACAAACTACAAACTACAGTAATATACTCTAGGAACTATATGACTCTTGTTATTTAACTCTTTAATAATACACCGTAAGAGAGATGGTGAGCCATGCTAATCTAAACTACGTTTGTCTGAGGGTTGTTGGTTAAAGAGTAGGTAAAAAGACCAGCAGGTAGCCTATGCTTCTCTGACAAATGTCTTGATTCAGTCTGCTCAAACTGAAAATGTCACATGTTTGACTGACGAAACGTTCCCGTATAAACTTCTGATCCAGTTGTATCGATTCACTTCATTTAGTTATTCTCTACCAAACATGTGCTACATTGAAAACCTCCCAGACGAAAATGGTTTCCCTGTATCTGGTTCCTGTATCAAGCTTTAAAATGAAACTGAATTAAGAACGGATGACAGTAGACCCCGGACAAGTATTGAGGGAACACGAGAAAATCCAATATTAAGCAGACATAAGGCTCAGTAACTTCCATTCACATGTCCGACGAGGGAACCACCATACTCCCCCAAAAGAGAGAAGCAATTCAGTCAGAGAGTATAATTTGAATCAGATCATTTGGACATACATTTCAAAAATAGGGGGACGTTTTAACTTCCATTGGAATGTCTTCATCAACTCTGAGGTTACTCACGGGGCCGACTTCTGGGTTAATGAAGACATTCAGATGAATTTCAAAACTTCCTCCTATTCTTTTAATTAATGACGTTATGATATCATTCAAATTATGTATTTATGCATTAATTATAAAGCAAAATACAAAGTTATTGAATCATCAATACCCCAACCGCAATACAAATCTCGCGAGATTGAACCAACCGGACATAGAGCCAATCAGCTAACGCTTCACACGCAGCTGTCCGAGGACCCTCACACTGTTGCCCACGGTTAGACCTCTTAATCCGTGTCTGGTTAGCAGAAGATTACGGCCAATTAAAGTTAACAGATGGTAGGATCAGGGAGGGAAAACGATGTTCCTACTTCAGATAATATCAGCTAGTTGAGTTTTTCAATTAAATTTATTTCGGCCTTTGCCGGATGCAAGAACACCGTGTGCCTCACTTTTCTCGGGCTGGTATCTGTGAAGACGCCTGATAAACTCTGGTTAGTCGAAGATATGAGTGTAAGTACAAATTGAATCATTTGAGTGTCGTGATGCTATTGCTTACAATGTTGTGTTGCTTTTTAAAAATATATAGCATCGATTAAAAAAAAGACTACACAACAGATATGAGACAACTGCACGATGGCTTCATTGTGTAGGATACATTTTCTGATCAATAGGGGGCAGGTGCATATTTAAGTTAAAAGGACTTTATTCGTTGTGCGATCACTAAAAAAATTGTTCGTTGTGTTTATACAGCGATAACAAATGTATTGTATTGTTAAAAGGGCTGTGCAGACCCATGACAAAAGCATGCATTTTGACTATTTATATATTGCAGTGTCTGTTGTTTAGTGGTTCTAACCCCGGTGCCTTCAGAAAACATGTTGAAGTGTCCTTGAGCAAAACGGTGAACTCCAAACTGCTCAAATCCTGCCACCTTTTGCCCAATGAGCACCAGGATAGGCTCCAGTGTGACCCCCATGACCCGACTTCATATAAGCAGTTGGTGATTGATGGATGGATGGATGGATGTTGAGCTATGTCACTTGTATTATAATATGTATGGAGCTCATCACCACTCTCAACAACTCTTCTGGACTGATCACTCGAGAGCACTGTATAAGAAGGGCCAGAGCAGACTGTATCTGCTAAAGAGACTGAGATCTTTTGGAGGTCAGGGGTCACTCCCTACGGCATTTTACAACACGATGGTGGCACCAGCCATCTTCTATGGAGTGGTCTGCTGGGGCAGCAGCATCTCAGCTGTGGATGGGGAGAGTCTTGATAAACTGGTCAATAGAGCTAGCTCTGTCCTGGCATGCCCCCTCAACACTGTGGAGGTAGTGGCACAAGGGAGGATGATGGCTGAACTGTTATCCATGATAGGCAATGGTTCTCACCTCATGCAGGACTATATTGCTAGACTAAAGAGCTCCTTCAGTGGCATGTTACTCCATCCAAGGTGGTTGAAGGAGTGTTTCCATAGGTCTTTCCTTCCTGCCCGCAACTGTCAGACTATATAATCAGCACTGCTCCCCCAATAGAACAAATTCAATACATTAACAACTGGATCACATGACATTTTTGTAGGGTATGAACAGTTTCTGTTCATACTCTATATCGTGTTCATATTTCCCCATTTGCTTAAATTGCTGTTATATATTACGCCTTAGATTTGATGCCTCTCTTACTGTGCCTTCCACTTTGCTGCTGTCCCCCTCTGGGACTGATAAAGGAATATATTATCTTATCTTGCCATTACACAGCCCTTTTGAGGATTTTATAAACTTTGCCTGGTTTGTGAGTGCTAACATTTCTCAACCGCTGATGCTAGAAGTGGATGTGTCTCTTGTACATAAAGCTGTGACCAGATGAATGTTATACATGAGGTCAGGGACACTGTGTCCTCCACTTATAAAACCAGTGACTTCTGCACTGACTGGGCTGAGAAAATGGGTGATTCCCCACGAAAATGAAAGTTTCCCTCACATGATGACAAGCTGTCACACAGTCTGTCTTGGCTCATCTTCTGATGCTCAGCTGTGTATTCCAATACTGGCCATTAACTGTTACTGGCTGCTATTGGTGGCAGTTATGACCATGCGAGGGTGGGCAACTGGGCGTGACCTCTGACCCCTGGCTAAGACATTGAGGAGCCCTGTCTCATATTAGTTACAAGGGTCCATTGTTACCACTCAGGACACCCTGACCCTTTTTCTCAAAGCGAGGACAGTTGCCTTGCCGGGACTGGACAATTTTCCCACCCATAGCCGCGATCATAAATGTCATCTAAAGCGACCACAGAAACTGGATCAAACGGCCCTATTGTTTGTCTCCATGTTGTTCGGGTGCCCAAACAGCAATCGTCTCTCCTGATAGACGTATGGTGAATTCCAGTCTGGTTTATCACAGACCTTGGATCCAAATGTGAGCTAAGAATGCGAGACTATGGTATGGATGTGTGGTGTGATCTTGACCATGGGGAGATTGGCATGTGATGGTGGGATGTGATAGTAGGCTAGGGGAGCAACAGATTGCGTATAGGTCAATCTGCCCAACGACATGGTGAACTCAAACCCAGTCCGTATGCCCACTGGAGGGCAATCCGCACCGTCTCCCACAAGATAGAAAATACGGTCCATTCATTTTCTCTGCTGGTGTAGCACTATGTAGTTTGTGCTCTCTCTCTCTCTCTCTCTCTCTCTCTCTCTCTCTCTCTCTCTCTCTCTCTCCCTCCCTCCTTTTAGAGAGGATGAGGAGGCGTATGCAAGGTGTGTGGGAACTCGCACACAATGACAACAGCGTACTGACAAGCGTAATGATATTTCATATCCTGACTTGGCTAATCCAGTGGCACCATATAAATCAAAATGTGTGTGTTCTGGAGGGGTAATTTCACAGGGTTTTATACACATGCTGGGAGGGAGGAAGTGCCCTACATACTGACCGATCATCGGGATTTAAGCTCTCAGTGCGACGTATTGCAGTTCACCGTCGTGCGAAATGCTCACACACCATGTACATTACAGTATGTTTTATCAAAATGGGCTCCCTGTATGTGGAGACCAAGAGCAGAGTTTACGTTTGAGGTGAGAGGTCATCATAACAAAAGCCCTACTTGGTAAAAGTGGCATTTCATGGAGGATAATCAAAACGATCCGCTGGTTTGAATCCAGACCACTTCCTTAGGAAAATCCTATGGGAAAGCCGAGGACGTGATAAACATAGTACGGTTTGTTATATGCATTAAGAGTTCAACCGACTTCCCACAATTTATAGATCTACTAAAAGCATGCTGTGTTGATTTGGGGTATCTGGAATATTTCCTGACTTGACAGTTCATACTCAAGGGATGAAATCTGATCTTTGTATGTATTTTCACTTATTCTAGCCATCCATCCATCCCTCCATCCATTCATCTTCCAGTGGCTCATCCTGAGCAGGGGAGCTGGAGCCTATCCCAGCGGTCATTAGACGAAAGGCAGGTAACGCCTCCTTGACAGGTCCACAGTCCATCACAAGGACTGCGCAGATAGATGGAACAGCATCTTGGTCAAGGACACCTCGGCAAGCTTCTCGGCAGGTGCTGGAATCGAACCCGCAACCTTCCAATCGCCAGATGCCTCATTGATTCTACACTGTTGTTAAATACAAGCATGCTGGCTATAGGAAGCATCTCTTTCGGTGAGGAAATATCCAATTTGAGTCATAAGACGGTGTAAAAAAAGCCATGTAGTCATTATCATATTTCATAAAGCATTATGTTAAGGATGTCAGTATTCATTTGTTTTTGCAGGATCCACCATTGCAACAGGTTTGCATGGTAGCATCAGTGATCGAATCCTTACAAGCTACAATTTCCGCAGTAGAATTGGCGAGCGTGAGAAAAATCTGAATCCTGTTCAACCCAAAACAGTCTGAACTCAGTGTTATGCACTAAAATGGTGCTCCTTAGGATGCAGTTATAAAGACATTGATGCACTTTGCTTTAGACGTGGCATGCAACCTGTGTCAGGGAAGTGATCTGAGGTGGGGGCCATGCTTGCACACATATGCCACGGAGTCTCTGCACATGTGCAGAGGAGCACCAGTGACATCACAATGCCAGCAGCAGTGGACTGCAGCGACAGATTCACAGCAAAGTGGCTGCTGAGCATTGAAGTGAATCAAGTGACGGGCCAAGACGGCCACACAGATGACGTGTGGCAGTGCTCAAAGCTTTGCAAGCTGTGTTACTGGGACATGACACTGTGAAATGCAGCCTGCGTAGCTAAACACATCGACATCAGCCACACACAAGCAGGACATAGGGTTCAGAATGTATCAGCCATGTTGGATACATTCTAACCCGCCGGCGTTACCTTTCCGGTTACTAACGGACACGCATAGCGGATGCCCAGGCTCCTGTGCTCTCTCTGGCAGGGAGGGACATTCCACCGGGAACTGCCCGTTCTCCAGGGACGGCCAGCAGCTGTCTTGCAGGACATGGCAGAAGCTGCGGCAAGGCAGGAAGGGGACGAGCGGCAGGGCGGGCACTCCGTTATGTCTGGTACACTTGGGCACCAGCAGAAGGCAGAGGAACCACTCTGCGCTGTGGTGACAGCCCACCCTCGCCAGCCACGCCCACTCCTGCAGTACGGCGGTCACCTCCTCCACAGAGGTGTGGTTGAAAAAGTTGGGCAGTGCAAAGTACTTCGACCCCTTGCTGGTGCAAATGGGCCAATCGGCGGGCACGGGCAGACAAAACGACTCAGAAGCATTGACGGTGGTTTGAGGTGGGGTCAGCGTGGAATCCAGGACCCCCTCAGCAGCTGTGCTTGTGTTTGAAATCTCCACTGCTATCTCAGTGATGTTGGTGGGTACCACTGGGCTGTTTTCGAGGCCTGTGTCTATGCTGATGTTTGACCATTCTACATGCTCTCCATCAGAACCCCCAACAGACTCAATACCTGACCCAGAACCAGGTGTAGGCCCGGATCCCGACCCAAACCCAGATCCTTCCTTTACCTTGACCCCAGAGCCCTCCTCTGCACCTCCCCCTGACCCATTATCTGCCCCACTCCCTGACCCATCCTCCACCATCTCCCCTCCGGACCTGTCTGCATTACCCGTGGTGTTAGCACTGGGCCTCTCCACCTTCGCTCTTAGTTCTTCGTTAGTAGTCCAAGCGGTTGGGGTCTCGTCCCATGTCTCAACAAACTTACGGATTCCGCTGGCCACGCTGAGGATTTCTGCCCCGACCCCGGGCAGGTTGCCCTCGTCCTCCTTGCCTCTGCCAGGTGCGTGTGTTGTCCCGGGTCTGGCCATGCCTGTGGACGTTGTTGTCTCAATGGGGGCATGGGTGGTTTTGGGTTCACTGAACTGTAACCAGAACCATGCCTCCAGGCTTCCGGAGCAAAGAACCAGAAGGAGTACCTGTAGATGGATCCCTGACATCCTGCTTGCTCTACCGACAAGTCCTCCAAGAGCCTCGGACTAGACCAGTAGTACTCCAACAATACCCTCACTATTTCCCCTGAAGTCTCTGCCAGCCAGCCAGTCAACAGTTATATCCAAGCTGTCCTTTGGCCATTGAGGAACAGTTGACCGAGTGCGGACTCAAAGAAAAGCTCTACAGACACACACACACATATACACAAAGAGACCCTCCCCTCCAGAACCACTTGTGCTCTCAGTTCATTCACTGGGGCTGATGCAAAGCCCCTCTGCATAGAAAACACACACACACATTCACACACACATAAACACACGGGGGGGGCAGGTCTGGGGGCAGGCTCGGCACCGCCGGAGACAGAACTCATTGGCTGAGTTGTTTCCTCTCACGCTGCGGCTCCTCCCCCTGCAGGAGTAGATGAGTAAGTCCCCTAAGACTCCCCTCAGCAGGTTCTCCACATGTGTGCAGGGAAAAGGGTCACGAGAGTGTCGCACCCGTTGTCAACGAGTGTCCTCAGTGAAATGTGGAGCTGTGATAAAGGTTTTCCAAACAAACAGT
>OMLC01066713.1:0-14123 GCA_900302585.1 Regalecus glesne | reverse complement strand
TAGTCCTTCACTTCCACTTCTCTTGACACACGCATTCCCTTGGTCTTCCCAACATTAATTTTCAACCCTTTGGCCTCCAATGCTTGCTTCCATTCTTCATACTCCCCCATTGCCTCTTCCATCGACTCACCAATCAACACCACATCGTCTGCGTACATCAAACTCCTATATATTCCCCTTACTCCGTCCGTCAACACATCCATCACACAAATAAACAATAGTGGCGACAACACTGACCCTTGGTGAACACCCACCTCCACCTCGAACTGTCTGGACCTGATCCCATCATCCACCACTACTGCACTTGCTTCTTCGTACATCTGCATAACAGCCCTTACCATGCACTCTGCCACACCTTTTTTTCTTAATGCATATTGAATCACTTTCCTCGGCACTCTATCAAAGGCTTTCTCCAAATCAATAAATATCATAAACAGCTCTTTTCGCTTCTCCAAATACTTTTCCTGAATCTGTCTAACTAACTAGCTTCTTCAGAGGCATCAAAAAATATGTACATGTCTCTGTGCAAACCAGAGACATCCACCTCCTTAAGTAACTATGGTGAAGGCAGGTTGATCTGAGGCAGGATCTGTAATTCTTCCTCTCAGGCTTTCCACTGCCACATGAGCTCCCACCGTAGCAAGGGGTTATCCCATCCCCCGTGCATAGCCCAAAGATGTCTGACATGCTTCTTGGCCCAAGGAAAGACCATTGGAGGACTACACACAGTAAGGGAGCTGATTAGGATAAATTATTGTTGAAACATATTAAAATATCTGTTAATCAGATAAGAGTGAAACTAATTCAATGCTGCACCAGAAATTCTAACCCAGTTCTCTAATCTATCAAATAAGATGGCGTCATTGATGGTATCAAAAGCAGCAGTTAAATCTATCCATCCATCCATCCATCATCAACCGCTTATCCGAAATCGGGTCGCGGGGGAACTGGAGCCCATCTCCGTTCTCATTGGGCAAGAGGCGGGGTACACCCTGAATAGGTCGCCAGTCTATCACAGGGCAGAGCAGTTAGGGGAACAGTGTCTTGCTCAAGGACACCTCGACACGCTTCTCTGCAGGACCGGAGATCGAACCCGCAACCTTCCGATTGCCAGGCGACCGCTCTACCCACTGAGCCATGCCGCCCCTTAATTTATAATGCAATCACAATTTGGTAATTCCTATTGGTGCTTTCATATGATATCTATATACAAGAAAATTTTGAGAAATTATCATTAGTAATGTAGATGTAAGGACTAAACTTGTAGAGGCCTTTATTGTTCATTAAACTCAGCTAAAAAAACAACTTATTTTTAAATAAATGGTAAATTTAACTTATCTTATATAGTGCTTTTCTAGTTAAGCAACCACTCTAAGCGCTTTAAAATGTAAATAGTGCTTTTCTAGGTTAGCGACCACTCAAAGCACTTTACAATATAAATAACACTTTTCTAGTCTAGTGACCACTCAAAGCACTTCAAATTGTATGCCTCACATTTACTGAGCATGAGGGATTAAGGCCGGATGCCCTTTTCGTGACGCCCTGTGGAGGGATCGGAACTAATATGCCTGACTTGGAAGTGTGTGTTCTATTGCAGCCCCAAAAACGAAACGGTTGTTTAGGTTCAGCAAATCGTCTCACCTAACTGTGATGCGAACTTTAACACCAAGGAATGACATCATGACTATTATGATAATCAAAATTATAAATGACATCTAGTCCCTTATCTAAGTATCAATATTACATTATATATTCTTCAGCTTTATGACAAAGGTATAATTTCATAACCATTACAAATCATGAAATTAATTTCTCAATACAAGTCAGTCGTTGGGGGGGCGGCATGACTCAGTGGGTAGATCAGAAGGTTGCAGGTTCAATCCCCGGTCCAGCAGAGAAGCGTGTCGAGGTGTCCTTGAGCAACACACTGTTCCCCTAACTGCTCTGCCCTGTGATAGATTGGCGACCTATACGGGGTGTACCCTGCCTCTCGCCCAATGAGAACGGAGATAGGCTCCAGTTCCCCCGCGACCCGATTTCGGATAAGCAGTTGACAATGGATAGATGGATGGAGTCAGTCATTGGAGAAAGTAACTAATAGGGAAAATAAAATGTTTGCATGTAAAGATAGATCTTGTTCAATGGCTTCCCTCTCCTCTTTCTAATTGATATAGCCTCTTACTCATAACTGGAATAATAGCTACAGCCCTGTCCATTGATTGCCATATTTGGGAGCCTGGAGGGGGTCAGTTCAATCAAATTCTATGGAAAAAGAAATGATTAATTTCACATCTTTACTAGCCAGACATCATCTGATCCTACAGTGGGAATCTCTCAACCCTTCTGCTGTTTCACAGTGGCTCAAAGACACTGTTTTTTCTCAAACTTGACAGTGAGATGACATGCAAGTTTTTTTCACAAATGGCAACTATTTCTTTTATAATCATACTTTACAGACTTGCTGGTCCTGGCAGAGTGATGGCTGGTTTATTGAATTTTGTTATATGTATGTGGCAGATTTTTCTCAATTCTGTTATATATATTCATTTATGTATGCATTTATGTATGTGTACCCTTCAATCCAAATGAGCCAGGATGGAAGGTGTGAATGTTGGTGTGGTTGGGTTCTTGGGGTTTCGTATTTTCTTTTTTGTGTACTATTTGAGTGTTACAAGCATTTTCTTTTCTATGATATATATATTCAAAAATGTAAATCCACATGGTCATTGTTATGTCATTTTATACCATTTTAATGTCGCAATTTCATTTAGCAGATGCTTAGTGATGTGCATTTGAGTTAGTACAACACAAGCGAGGTCAGGAGTGAACAATGTAAGTGCCCCAGAGCTAAGCTCGAATCCGACAGGACCTAAGCCATAAGGCACCTAAGAATAGTTTGCAATATAGCCTCTACTCACCATCACCTCTGTCTCTACTTTTTCTTGATTGGCTTCATTTCCCATCAGCTGAAGACTTAGTTCCTGGATACAGCCTCTCTGTGACGCTGCTTCCTGTCTAAGCCGTTCTACTTCCTCCTGGAGTTGAAATTCTCTCTTCCTCAGTGCCTCATGCTCGTCAAAAAGCTTCCCTTTCATGGTATCCAGAGTAATTACCTCTGCCCTCCCTTCAGCTACTAGTTTCTCCAAATGTCCTACTTTGGCTCTCAGTTCTTGGACCTGTCTCTCAAGCATGATATTGTTTTCCTTGAGAGCATCCATTTCTTGTTTAATCTCCTCTTCCCTTATTTTCAGTATTTCCAGCTCTTGTACCCTATCCTCCTCAAGTCTTTTCAATTCTGTGGCTAAGGCGCAAAGTTGGGCCTTTTCCTCGCATAGAGTGTTCATCTCAGAGGATTGAGCTTGCCAACAATCCCTCTCCTTTTCTAACACCTTCCAATATTCCTCCCTCTCTTCAAGGCGCTCTGCATGGGCTCTAACCTCTGTCAGCTCAGCCTCTTTCAGCCCAAGCAGACCATGGAGCTTTTCTGCCTTTTCTCTTTCCTCTATCATTCGCTTTCCCAACTCTTCCCCATTCCCTCTGTACTCCTCTTCCTGGATGAGCAGCAATCGCTCTAGCGCCTCCTTCTCTGCCTCCACCGTCTCCAGCTGACTCTGTATGGCCTGAAGACGAGCATGGAGAGAGTGAGATGAGGTGGAGTGGGTCAGGTGCAGCTCTTGCTTCAGACTGTCTGGTGGTCCCTTCCTCCCTGCCCCTTTGATAGGACAGTGGTGTGGTTCGGGACTATGAGAAGGGGAAGGGTTGATGCTGTCGCCATCCTGGGAATCACTGACTTCGTGTAGAGTGGGCCCAAGCATGGCAAGCTCTGCTTGCAGTGTGCTTATGACCTCATGCAGGCGCTCCTCTTCTTCCTCCTTGTCCTGGCGCAGCCTCATGATGTCACAGTGCAGGTGTTCTACCTGAGAGCGCTGGTCCTCAAGCTCAACCTCCAAATCCTTTGAAGGGAGAGAGAGAGAGAGAGAGATTGAAAGTCAGATGGCACTGTGCTCTATAACAGTGGCATTCATTGTGAATAAAATTCATTAATGTAAAAAAGAAGCTATTTGACTGTTAAGATAAGATATTACTTTAAAAGTTCCACAGGGGGAAATTTGCATATCTGTTGTGCAAATCCATAATTCAACTGTGCTGTGGACACAATGACAGCTCATTATACATTCCACTGGCCTAGCCAGTGATGAAATGCCAAAATTACTGGCACATTAGATAGCATCTGTTGCCATTAGGATAGATACCTTCGCATAAATTGTGATGTCATTCATTTATTTCAGTTATTAAGATGTTCTAATCCACTGAACAGAAATCAAACTATAGATTGAAGACAACTGTCCAGTGTATGTGTGCATGTGCATATGTGTGTTTGGATACTCACACTATTGTCCCCAGTGTTCTCTAGCTCCTGCTCCAGCCTCTGGATCTCCTGGTTGAGGTGGTCGATCTCATGATTTTTCTCCTCAAGCAGTGCAAACGAGAGACTCTGCCCTCCCTCTTCCTGATCCCTTCTCCCCTCTTGCTCTTCCTGCAAAATGGTGAGGGTGGACACATTCTCCTACAAGCAAGTAGCAAACAAGTGCTTATCCAAGGATTTGCTTACATTTCAACCTCTTGAAATAAGTAATTTATTTCAGTAATTAATATATTTGGCCAAATAATTTGAATAGATGAAAAAAACTGCAGTGAAAGAAAAAATTACCTTTAGTTGAGCAATCTGTTCTTGGAGCTGATTAACCTGGGCAGCATTGTGATCAGTCAACATCTCCAGCTGTACAGTCAGGTGTTTTAGCTCTGCTTCTTTGATGCTCAAGTCCCTTTGCACCTGCTCTAGTTCGCTAACCAGGACCTCCACCTTAAATTTATAAAATTATTCAATTAAATACATGTATTCTTTACTATTTCAGCCTGAAGGCAGTCAGTTTTGATTTTCATTTTAAAGAGGTCAAATCGTACATCTATTTTTTATCATCATTCCAAGTGTGGTAGATGCATGTAAAATGTCTGAAAAGTTAAAAAACTGCAGTCCACACTAGGGGGAATTATTCTCTCTCAAAAAATACTACCTGAAACACTTCATTTGTAGTCAAGCAGTTTCTTCTATTACTTGCCTACATCTCTATGCAACAGATTTTTCATTATGCCTGTACAGTTTGGCCTTTCTTCAGTCAAAGTTCAGTAGAGTGCAGTCAGATTTAGTAAAAACGAGGAAGCTTGGTTAGCACATAAGGCAGATTCTCTTTGTGTGGATTTCCAAAGGAAGAAAAAAATGAGGAATTAGGGGTTAAAGTTCCTTTTCCTTACAATTCCTCAGCAATTCCTAAACCCCAACCTTTTATGTACCCTTCATTTTACCGAGAACTGCTACCTGAACCAGGCACAGGTCAATGCTAGAATTTCAACTTCTTCACCTTTACTAAAGCGGAAAGGATCAAATAACATTGAGTACATGGTTTTATGTATGCCCAATGATCCAGGTAGACAATCACAAAAAAGTTGAATCAGTTTATCTGGACACATTTATGGGGAAAACTTTTTGTTCTGTGTTGCTCTTAAAAAGAAATCTAAAAAAAATTAATAAAAATCAATAAATATTTGAAATAAAAATTGCAGCTTGAAAAGTTGCTCAGGTCGTTACTCCTGTCCATTTCTCATTCTCATTCATCTAACACATTGACTAGGACAACTGATTGCTTGCTTACCATTTAATCTACCCTGAGATTGAAATGTGCACTTGTTTGGAGAGGATCACAGTTATTCGGTTCCCCTATGAGTGGTCATAATATAATGGCTCATCATGACACAGAATTACAGAGTTACACGCCACTGGCAAGATATGACCCCAGATGCAAAGAAATAGTTCTAGGCCTGAAGCCTTTTCAGTCACAATCCACATCTATTTAACTCATTTTAAAATGATTCTGGGTGTCTATAGCAATAGCTGTTCAACCTTTAAACAAAATCACATACCTCTTGCTCCTTGGTTTGTAGATTTTGTTGTGCAGTGTCAAGGGCAGTTCTAAGCTGCTGGGTGGAGTCAGATGTGTTGTCATGGTAACAATGCCTGGTCTCATCCAGCTTGGACTGCAGGGCTGAGATCTGAAGCCTGTTAGATAACTGCTGCTGTTCAAGTGCCTGTTTATCCTGATAAAGAAGGAAATTGAGGAAACACAGAGAATGGAAGAATCAAGGCTGTTCTGATTACCTATTTTGGAGGCTTCATAATTTCAGCAGCATGGGAGGGGGGACTATGCAGTAATTAAATTAAGTAAATTAGACTATAAATTCTAAATTTCTCATTTGTTTGTTTCCATTACCAATTATTTCTTTATCACATCGTATCATAAGGTTGTTATTCCATCTATCCATCCATTGTCAACTGCTTATCCGAAATCGGGTTGTGGGGGAACTGGAGCCTATCTCCATTCTTATTGGGCGAAATGCAGGGTACACCCTGTATAGGTCACCAGTCTATCAAAGGGCAGAGCAGTTAGGGGAACAGTGTCTTGCTCAAGGACACCTAAACACGCTTCTCTGCAGGACCCGGGACCAACCTTCCGATCGCCAGGCGACCCCTCAACCCAATGAGCCATGCCACCCCTTTATATGGCGGTTATTGTATTTACTTATTATAAAATAGACAAAAAGTCAAATTGGATTTCAAGGTATCTTTAATTTAAACTAGCCAGCTCGGTTGTAATATCCCCTCTGACCAAAGTTTAGGTCACAATGGAAGAGTGGCACTGTTGTTCTGATTGCAACGGAAATAACATCTGAGTATGTCTGCCTGCCAAATTATATATGGCCTTCGATTTTCTTGACAACCACTCATCCAAACAACTTCACACTCGACAATTGGGACATACCAAGTGTGAGGTCGATCGCATGAATGGTTGTCAAGAAAAGTCAAGATCAGAGATCTCTTCCATTTTAGGTAGATAAACTGGCAACAAAAACACTTTCAAAGTGAAATCAGTTGCTCATGAAAAGAAAAAAAGAAATATGATTTTTTTTAAATCAGTGTTGACATGAAATTTGCCAACTGCCATAAAAAAGTCAAATACTGATTTTTCCATCAATTACATCATAATGATAAAAATGTCAAAGCTGTGAAGCATTCGAGTCAGCCCTAGAATTTACAATTTCATTTAGCAGATGACTTTATTCAAAGGGACGTATATCTGAAAGCTGATAAAAACACATGTACGGATTTAGGCAAGAGAGAACACAAGCAAGTTTTCATAAAGCTAAATTTAAGTCCAATAGGACATAGGTAGTGGTAGTACATATGCATATAAGCAGATTTTTCCCCCTGCCTTTTTATATTCAGTCCATTAAGAGCAGAGATGTTGGTAAAAGAGCTGGGTCTTCAGACTTTTCTCAAAGATTGAGAGGGATTCTACTGACCAGTGCAGAAGAGAACAATCTGGTTAGTGACCTAAGCCCCTGTAGTGGTGGGAATACCAGGTACCTTTCATTGACAGAGCATAGTAAATGGGAGGGAGCATAGAGCTAAATGAAGAAGTTTAGATAGGCGGGTATTTTATTGATTGGTCCCTGTTTTGTAAGTGAGTGTCAGGGTCAGAAAGAATTGAGGGTGTGGATTATGCAAACAAAAAACCTAAATTGCACCATAGTTGCTTTGTATAAATTCTTACTTGTGTGAGCTCCTGTTCTCTTAGCTTCATTCTGTGGAGCTCTTGTTCAAGCTGACTGACAGATCTGTTACTTTCAGTGCTACTGAGCAAAGCCTGCTCTAGCTCTCTGATTCGCCCGGCTAACTTGTCAATCTCCTCATTACGCTCAGTGATGTCACACTGGGCTTGCTGATTGGCTAGAAGAAGGGAAGTATGGCTCTCCATCTTGTCTTTGATAACTCCCTGGAGACTCTCCACCTAAGGCGACATACAGGACAGCAATTTGGATTACAGGATTCAATATAGTTTCGAGGTTGTTTTAGAGGCAGAAGATGTGACTGGTTGCTAATGAAGCTATGCTGAATCAATCTGCTGCCGCTGCTATGAAGCTAAAGAAGTTAAGCCATTCCAGTGAGCTGCAGTACTTAAGAGGCGTAAAATATGAAAAAAAGAGAGAGGGAATAGCAAAAACAATATACTGATAGATAGACACTCAAAAGTTAAGGTTAAAACTAAGAAACAAGAAGCGGAGGTGCACATTCAAGGTCTAGATGGCTTTACTAATCTGTAAGTAATCACACAGAGGTTAGGTTCGATCTGTACCACACCATGCACAAGAGGAGCAATGGGATAATAGCTACAAGTGGATTCCATACCTGCAAAACCAAGTCCTCAATCTACAGCATTCCGTTCAGAGCAGAAACAAACACACAGCAAATGTTGGGTACATTGGGAATCAATGATCAGTGAATACAAAAGTTAAGTCTAAACAGCAAACCAGTTTATTCCGTTACTTGGCTTAAGCATCTATATCAGTCATCATCACATCATACATGCACACTAACAACCAATTCAAATGATAAACACCTCAAATGAGTTCTCATACGACCTTTTGAAAAACTATTTACATGTGGTTAAAATTGAGGCCTGAGGCAAAAAAGTCAAATGGATGTCTTAAGGTTAAAGCAAACAAAACAACAACAACTCCATGCTGTATGCAGTTTTAAATCAGGTTAATGGGCCTTACCTGCTGTCCATTGTTATCCCCACTAACTTGGCCTCGAGCTGTCTTTCTGAGCAGGGCCTCCAATCGTCGAATCTCTTGCTGAAACTCATCCCTCTCATGCTCACGCTCCACAGCCTGCTCCTGTAGACAGATGAAGATATTGGCCCATAGTCATTGCATAGACTTTTTTTTTTAAATAGATAAAATAGCCCTCTCTTATTTCCCACCCAAAATCCCCAAGTTGCCTACAGCTAGGTCAGTCTCTTTGATGCCCCTCTAGAACGTTGACAGGAAGGAGGAAGCCGTAGCATGCAAGTCCTCCAAGTCGCGTGACGACCAGTCCTCGCTATTTCAGACATTATGGTCTAGCGGGGAAAGCACAGTGCTTGGCCATTGGAGGAGAACGAAGCAAAGTACTTTCCCTTCACTTAACCAAAAGGCCTGGACGACCCTAAGGGGGACACTAGTGAACCCAGAATACTTTATCTAACCTAGCCCCTATACGCATGTGAGGTGTAGTGAATTATGTCCCACTAACTTTGGACCTCCTGTTGTGGTTGGAAACGGCGCAGCCGGGATTTGAACACCCAACTGCATGACACAGAGATGCACTGAACATAGGTGCCTTAACCCCCTACGCCACCAGAGACCCCCTAATTTGAGTTCTCTGCATTTAACCCATCCTATTGTATAGGAGCAGTGAGCAGCCACCATGTGGTGCTCGGAGATTAGTTAGGGTTTAGTGTCTTGCTCAAGGACACCTTGACATGGTTTCTGCAGGACCGAGGATCAAACCTGCAACCTTCCAATCACCAGATGACAGCTGTACCCACTGAGCTATACCATGGAAATAAACTATTATTTACATTTGGTTGTTTTTGTATACAGTGCTCCATAGCACCTACTTGTGCTACTTTTAGGGATGTTTATAAAATGAAACTATTTTTGTGCAACAGTTTTTAATAAATTGCTCAGAATACATGCAAACCATCAAAAGGTAGCAATGGGGTCAAGATGTCAACAATGATACCCATCATAGCAGCCAGGCTATTAAATAGTATATCATTAATCCTGCTGCCATTATAAATATGGGCAATTACACTGGAGGTCAACCATCAGCACTAACAAAAACCCCATCAAAAATATGGGGTAAGACAATGTGAGATCATATTTGAAATTACATCCTAGCCAAAGCTACTCTTACCTGCACTATGATACTATATTTTGATTAAATGGTTTAAAAAAGAAGCAAGGAGTGGTCTTTATACACCAAAAGAAGCTTTGTTTAACATTTGCCTCTGAACACACATTTGTCAATACTCACATCTATAAATTGACGGTTGTTTTTGAGCTGTTTCTCAAGTGCTTGGATATGCTGATTGAAGTCTTCTGTGAGGACCTTGTGCTGTTGCTCCCTCTCTAGGCCTTTGGTCTCCTGTTCATCCATGTCTGTCTCTAGAGCCCTAAGCCGCTTAGTCAGGGTGCTATGGTCCTTCTCTGCCTGCCGCTGCAAGTCCAGCCTTTCACTGGCCAAACGTTCAGCCTCTGCCAGCAGACCTTCAAAAGAGTAGACAAGGCTCAGGATGAACATTACATTTAAGTAAGAGTAAATACACAGATTTCAAAAGCAAACCGAGTAGTAGTCAATGGATACAGAGCAATATATTCTGAGAGGTCATGAGTGCCATGTTGTCGATAAGTTCCAATTCAAAACATTCTTCACATGATGGAACCAAATAATAATTTCATCTAAATTATTAATCACTCCAACAGCCCCTGCTTACAAATCTTTGGAAATTAATGTATTTTGTTATGAACAGCAAACTCAAATAACAGATCAAGGGTAATGCATAACTATCCCCAAATCACCTCACTGCACACACGCACGCACGCACACCACTCTGACCTACAAACCTGTGCCAGGCTTTACATTAAGGCGATGGCCTACGGAGAAAGCAAACACCTGAACATGACCATTACTTGAGCAGAATATGGTCAAATTGACCAAAGGTCATACAACATCATGTTGACACACCATCTTAAACCGTATTTCACTGCTCCTATTTCGCCAATATTGATCTGCTCTTCTCCTACTTAATATGCCATTCCCTTTCTCATCTCACCTTTCTCTCTCTCTCCCAATCCAGCAGAAAGATGTTCTTTCTGACGCAGAAGTATTGTGTGCTCCTCGGTGAGCACTTGGTGCTGCAACTGGATACTTTCAAACTCTGCGTGGAGACCCTCCATCTGGTGTAGCTGAACCTTGAGCCCCTCTAGCTCCTCCACCAGTCTCTCTTCTAGTGCCTCCTTATGCTGCAGAGCCTCCTCCATTGTTGCCTTTTCAGTCACATAGCCCTCCACCAGGCCTGAACACAGTGTGCATATTCAAGTTCATGTTGTTGTTTGTGTGTGTCAGGGCATATACGACTGCTCCATTTTTTACCTATTTTAACTGGAGTCTTTACAATAAAAACACAACTGCTTTCTCGCAGGTGTTTTGGTTTAGTTAGTGACCTTCTACGTTAAAATGATACCTTCAAAACATTTTGATAATATACCGACTTTTAACAGGGGGAATGGTGCCCCTGAACTCCTGTTCTTGCATTGTGTCACCTGGGTTGAGAATACTATGATCTCCAGTGAGCATCTTTTTTAGGATGGAAGTCTGTGTATCATCAATATGATTTTTAAGTTGTCATTTGTCATAAGGTAAAAAAAAGGTGCATAACGGTGCTTTAACTGGTGACTTTAAACTAGGTTCATCCATGGTTTTCCTGTGTGATGGTTAAAAAGCCTGAGGTAATTCTGTTTTACATGATTAGTCCCCATGGTGTGGGGTTGGATATGGATTTGGATGGAGCTTGGGCGATTAAGGCCAAATCACTTTCCTGATCCCCTGTGGTGGGTTATCTAAATCATATACAAATCATCTTAAACTAATGTTCAATCCTTTTGTACTTTTTTGTCCTAAATTATTTTAATGTTCTTGCCAACAAGGAGCCCTCACATTTCTTTCAGTTACTTTCAATATGGGGAAAATAGATTAGCAGACCAGCTAGAGTCTAATGATTAATTTGGCATTTTAACATTGTAGGTTAAATGATTGAATTTTGGGAACTTTTCAATTAAAGATAATAGTATATAATAAATCAGCACTGCCAACTGTGAATGGTTTCCCAAACTAAACAATATGTTCCAGGAAATGAATGAGTCTTGTTGAGCACAATTAAAGTTATGTGAAAGGTTAGCGTCAACATTAAACATGTACAAGTGTGTATTTAAAATTGATTTAGGTAAAAACTTTTAGGAGGATACTACAAGTTCTGTTCATCTTTTCAACAGCTGCTGTTACTGAACAGGAATATTTCCTTCTCTTAATAACTTCAATTCCTGTTTATTTAACATGGCATGACATAGAACATTTTAATTCAAACCAAACAAATCCATTAGACTCACAGCACCCCCAGCTACATATCTGCTATAGATGCACTACTACTGCTTTATTGCTATCATTTCTGCAGAATCCCTTTTCTGTGTGTGTGTGTATTTGTGTGTGTGTGTGTGTTTGTGGGGGGGGGTCTATTATACTGGTAAAATGGTAAATGGACTTGTTCTAGTCCTGCAACCACTCAAAGTGCTTCTACATCCTATGTCTCACATTTATCGAGTATGAGGGATGAGGCCGGATGCCTTTCTTCTGACACCCCAGGATACCAACAGAATACTAACTCGCTGCATCAATCTTGAAGGCCTGAGCTCTACTGTTGAGCCTCCATGGCCCCAAACATTGTATTGACATTCCAGAAAAAATATGTAAATAGTCATAAACTCACGTGTTACACCTCCAGATTAAATAAGTATTTTTTATGCGAGCAGTTTGTCTTTTTGTTTACTCTTAAGGCCATCTTACATTAGTGTTTGAAATAATCTTGCCTGCTTAATAACTCTATCTCTTTTTACTCATGCTGTATGCATGTGTGTATGTATGTATGTGTGTGTGTGTGTGTGTGTGGGGGGGGGTTCTAGCTTCAGGAGCTTTTGGATGGTGCTGACTCCATCCTGAATCTCTGCTCCCAAGACTTACAGCTCCGCCTACAGGAAGTGCAACAGGAAGTTGTAGAGAGATGGGAGGAGCTTCGGCTTCACACTGAGGAGAGAGAGGCGGAGCTTAAATTTGCCTGCCAGAGATACCTGTTCCTAAACACGGTACAAATGGATGGATGGATGGTTGTATTGATGGATGGATGAATAGATGGATAGGTGGATGTATAGATAGTTAAATAGATGGAGGAATGTGCTGTGTGGGTTCATGAACACATGCTGTGATCTATCCAGGTTGGAGGCTGGATCAATGGATTTTTACCAAGATGGATGAATGGATGGATGTATAAAGGGGTTGTTCTGTGTTGTAGGTTCAGGACTATATGCTGTGGTGCAGCCAGGTTGGAGGCGCGATGGCTGCACAGGAGAGCATCAGTGATGTGGCCACAGCTGACCTGCAGCTGGCCCAGCACCACCAACTGTGGGCAGAGATAGAGAGCTGGCAGATGACCTATCGGCAAACCCTGGAGATGGGGGAGGCACTACAGAAGGAGAACCAGGCCAATAAGAGAGAGGTGGAATGGGAGTCATGTCCCCTACTGAGGCTAAGAAAATTCTTCACTGTTGATACATGCTGATGATAACAGAGAGGCATATCCATGGATGAGGTGAATATGTAAAAGGTCTTGTGTGTTTCGGGGCTCACAGGTGTCTGGAAAGCTGCAGGCGGTCTATGCAGAGCGAGATAAACTAGAGGAGGAGTGGAAGAGGAAACGTGATTGGTTAGAGACCACACACCGGGAGCAGGTCTTCTACAGAGACACAGACAGCATGCACAAGACCACAAATGCACAGGAGGTGTGTGTGTGTTTGAGAGAGAGAGAGAGAGGGGGGGTGCTGGGTAGTTCTCTTTGTAGCGGACAGTATCAGAGCAACATCAGTTGTACCAACTAAACAGGATCAGTTTGTTCATCATCGAACACTATGTGTTATACCCATAATTTAAACATTTGATGAAAGGGCCTCCGGTGGTGTAGGGGGGTAAGACACCTATGTTCAGTACATCTCTACATCATGCAGTCGGATGTTTGAATCCCAGCAGCACCTTTTCCAACCACGGCCAAAGGTCCATAGTTAGTGGGTCATAATTGGCTAAGCCTCACATGGGTATAGGGGTTAGGTTGGATAAAGTATTCTGGGTTCACTAGTGTCCCCCTCTGGGTGGTCCAGGCCTCTTGGTTAAGTGAAGGGAAAGTACTCTGCTTCATTCTCCTCTGACGGCCAAGCACTGTGCTTTCCCCACCAGACCATGATGTGTGGACTAGTGAGGGCTAGTGGTCATGTGACTTGGAGGAGACACATGCTACCACTTCCTCCTTCCTGTTGATGTTCTAGAGGGGATCACAGAGACTGACCCAGCAGTAGGACAC
>OMLC01066712.1:0-16578 GCA_900302585.1 Regalecus glesne | reverse complement strand
ATATATTTTTTAATGGTTAATGCCCTACCTGCCCTGAGAGATGCCGGTATCACCAATGATGTAGTCCAGACCAATATAGCTGCCCGTCTGCACCCGCTCAGCCGCAAGAAGGAAGGCCATTCCAGCCACACTTTCCACACTGTCACGCCGCTTGCTGAGCACCAAGCGCTCCGTACTGAAGCCACATTTGTCATTAAAAAGGAATCCAAAGGCTGTAGGTGTAGAAAGAGGGATGGTGCATGTAAAGATGGAAAAAAAGAAGAGCGACAAGCTCAGTGGAGAGAAAGTTTATCCCCCCCCAAAAAATGGGGTGGCAGGGGAGCGGGGCAGAAGACCAAGATGGAAAGAGTGAGACAACGTTAGGAAGCAAAACATATTCAAAGGTAGCACGATTATATCTGCACAAGAACAAAACATGCAAGTAATGGGATGGATATTCAGCATTCAAATGCTGCATGTGACACAGTCTGACACAGGGGGGCGTCCTAACACCTCTTCAAGAGGAATTGCATGAAATAATTTGCAGTCAGCAGTGGTTCAACTATTGAGACACTGAAATCCATTACATTACTTCCAACTCTCACATACATCAGGCAAAGGCAGGTCTTGTTTGTATACCATTAAAACAACTATTTATAGTGTCTGGGCCAAAGGGCATCATTAGCATAACAGACTATAACTAGGCTGACATAATTATCCTTGCTCACCCATCCATCACATGCAATCTGAGATTTATGTGGGGGAAGACCATTTGTTTGCATGTGTCTAGGGAAGGTCTCATTAAAACTAGGGCATGATGATAGCTATACAATCTGGCCTCAGCATGAAAGGAAAGCCACTTCATTTGGTCATTGTATTGAGATATGAGATTTGCCATCCCCAGTGAACCCATCCTGTTATATAGCAGTGGCCGGCTGAAGCGCCCAAGGAGCCGTTAGGGGTTCTACGTCTTGCTCAGGGACACCTCAACACACTTTCTGAAATGCCAATCTTCTGATTACTAGACAATGAGATCTACCTCCTGAGCTATGCTGCTATGACATGTTCACTTACATTTCAAGCACAATATAACAATGCTATGGGGAACTTGTAAGATGAGCAAGTACGGTGGTCTTGCAGCACTCGCAGAGTTGCTTATCATTTAGTTTTGATTAATAGGGCATGATCTGGTTAAATACTGTATGTACATGTATGGCGTGTCTGAAGCCATTGGGTGTCACCCTATTTATTTGTGTACACGTGTATGTTGTTGCTCGCTGCCCTGGCCCGAAATTCCATGTCATTACTGATTCTTGGTGAAATCATCCAGTCCCTCTTACACAAAGCACACGTCACTGGAATTGAGAAGATCTGACTATCTCATCAATGATACGTCTGACACAGGGCTCAAAGCAGAAACACAACCCTGTTAGATCAGAGTGCAATATGCCATGTAAACACAACAACAGACCAATTCTGTTGCACTTTCCTGGGAGAATGCAAACGTTCTCCCATCCCAGATAAAAACTGCGAAAATATCTGGCTTTGCCAACTGCACCATGAAGAAGTTCAAATGCCAAGCTTTGGGCAGCAACAAGAATTATCTGCTCTGGCAACCGGATTCATTAGGGCAACAGTGAACGCACTCATGCCACTCCAGAGAAGTGGAAAAGTGACCATTAATAACTAGTCTGTGGGGGAATTTGTTGATGCAGTCCTTCACTGGGGAGACCAGACATACGCCGATCCATTGTAGATGAGAGGTGATCATAACGATAAATCAGAATGACTTTAAAAGTGAAATTAACATCGAGTTCATCTGGCATGCTATTCAAGTCAATGACAGATGCAGACCAAACAGTTTGGGTTCCCCTCTGAGCCTTTCATGGCAACACAGAACCCCCCCCACAAGTGCTCCTAAGAATGATGGCACTTTCAGGAGTCTAAGACAAACGGCATCACCAGGGTGATCAACTGAAACAACACCGGGGGTGTTACTTCACCAACTGCCATTCATTTGAGAACAGAATTCAAATTTTGAGAAGATTGGCATCCATTCCTTGGTAATCTTCCTAAAAGTTCAGTCCAGTACTAAATACTCAGACACGCTCTGAAAATGAAGGGGATAGAAGACCTTAGCCCTAGCCTTGGCCAAAAGAGGCCCACTAACAGGGAATGGCTGTTAAAGCCAGGAGCCTAATGCTGAGAATAATAAAAGCACTTTGTTGGGTAACCAATCCAATCCTCATCAAGAACATCAGAGTATTTCTACTTTAATCTTCTGTTTTTCATTTTCAACTTTTGAAATAAGGAACTGACAAGGGCCAGTGATTGATTACCTTTTTTGTTCCCCATTTTTTATTAAACATTTAAGAACCAAAATCCAACACATCCATTCACTTCCTTTTCCATCACTGTCCACCCATAGATTATAAAGGAAAGACCAGAAATAGACAAAGTCATCATAGAGTAAGAAACAAGACAGGACATATGAACAATTTCAAATCATTTGGCCAGTAACTGCCACCCTCTCCGTTATACTCCAAATATGCAACTGTGCTTAATTTGTGCAACAATTGGCTTACTCTCATGGTTTCTGCTATCACACATTGTCATCGTGTCCTCCACATTTTCATGTCACCATCACATCCTATCAGCTTGCAGAGCAATTTCTTTTTCGGTTCATCTGGCTTACCGGGTGCAGGTGGTGTATGGAAGGTGACCTCTGGACTATAGGGGCTATACATTGAGTTACGACAGCTCCGGACCCTGAAAGTGTACATGCTGTTAGGCTCCAGGTCAGAGACTACAGCACTGGGACCATACACCATTTCTTGGGCCCTCCAGACCCTGCCGTCATCACCATCTTCCTGGGATGGAGACTTACTGGTGCCCCCTTGTCTGCATGGTGGAAACAAACACATGGTCAATTTATTGATAATCATTCAGACCACAATCTGTCCGTTTGTCTTCAGACTACAGTTCACATACAGGTGTTTTCGTGTATACCTGTGGTATTCTAGGATTTGATGATCTGTTGGTAGGTGGTTTTCAGACAGCTTCCAGTGGATGGCAGCTTCTTTGTAGACCTTGCTACAGGACAGGTCAATGATAGGAGGGTCTGGGACTAGTAATATGGACAGGAAAAAAGGAATGAAATTTTCAATATACCTTTGCTATGGACATTATCTATCAATTTGGCCTCATGACAGGTCCGATTTGAAACTACAAAACACTGAATTCTAACGTCCATTACTCCGAAAAACAAATGTTTAACCAATTCAATATGGCGATAGGTTTTTGTATAAAAGAAAAGAGGATTTGTCCATTTACCTGCACATAGAAAAAAGATGGGATCTGTAATGTTCTGGGATAATAGCAAAAAAGCCGAAGCACTAATATAGTAATACAGGCTAATAGTCTGGGTTTATGAAACCGAAGCAGCTGAAGTGCGGCAAAGATGAAATTTGATTGGATCAGTACCATCCACTCAACACAATGAACAAGTCCATCTTGCATAATGGAGGCTGCCAAGAGGTTCCATACATATACACTGCCAGGAAATACACTTTGCAACATCCCCCACCCCACCCCTCCATATCCAATTTCCTGCTTTATCCTGCACCCATTTTACCTCATCATTATCCTACCCCCATCCCCGATATGCATACCCAAGCTTCTTTTAAATCCTAGTCATCTCCTCCATCTTTTGCTTTGTCCACCTCTATTACTGCCTTAGCATGAGGGATTTCCACCCAAGTATCAAGAGATTTTTTGCTGGCTTTGGATTCATGGGTACGATTCCATCCCTCTAACCAATGTTCATTAAAATGCTACACCACCCCTTATTTTACAATTAGTCTGCCATTCTCTACATCTCCTGTCATCCTTCTTCTTCCTTATACGACCCCGCCACCCAGAATCCCATTACCACAACCGTGTCAGTGCATGTCCTTTCCAAAAGATCGAGACATGCTCTGCAAGTTTTACCCTCAGTCACCCCTTTTAATGCGACAATGCCCTCCTCCCATGCAAGATTTCATTCTCCACCTCACTTTCGACAATGCTGACACAGCCAGATCTCTAGTTCAATCTCTTCCATCTTTTTTCCTTCCTCCAAATGTGTTTAAATCCTTAAATTCCCTACTGACAAGCTACCCATTAAGGCCAGTGTCGCCACAATCACCAATCTTCATGAAGTCATTCGAATCTATAATTTCTAAGTATTCCTTTCAACTTTTCCCTATTACCTGGGGGAAAGTTCCCTACACTCCTTTCCCTATTCTTCTTTCAAGGCATTTAGCGTCTTTTTTTGTAATCAGACTCTAGTGTTAGTGAATATATAAAGTACATTTTTGTGTCGTGGACTTAATATGGTTTTACATTTTGTTGCATTTCTTACCAGCATATCATGCCAAATAATATTTAATATTATATGAATGGTCAGCTGTGCCCTCCTCATGGTTAGATCTACTTTATGCAACAGTTGTAATGGGGAGCCTTCCATTCATAGACTGTAGTTACATACAAATTGCAACCCAGCTAGACCACATAGTATTGAAAAGAAAAAAAAAAGTCTTCAGTTCCTTCATTCACCCACTTTTTAAGCCACTTTTTTTTTAAGTTCTTGCTCCATCAGTCTTCCAACTGCTGATTCACTCTCATCCCCCTGTAACAGGGATTAAAGTTCCTACTCCTCATTTAAGATTAATCAAAAAGTTTTTCCAACAAAGCAATCTGATTGGTCAAGAGGGCTATTTAACAGTGCCTTACCAGATTAAAGAAAAGCTAATCCCAGTTCATTCCAAGTGAAACTGGCTACTCCAAGTACAGTTAACAGATATGCATAATTCAATCCCCCCCCTTTTTCCATTATATAGGCCGATACTTTTGACATTTTCTTAGACAGTAAACATGTTGGCGAGTTTCACATGAAAGCTGTAATAAACTAGAGAAGCAGAGGAACGCCCTTTGGAATTTTACCAACAGAGGAGCGGGCAGCTCTGGATGGTGCAGAGGGGAGCAGGAGAGAAGGCCCAGCAAGGCAGTCAGCCAGCTAGCCAACACAGCAAGCAGCAGTCTGAGAAGCTCAGCTATTCTGAGAATAAAAATGCTCCTATTGATCACATACGAGGTACTGCCAGACCAGCAGAAAGCAGCAAGGCTGAGTACCACCATGGCAATTTCTCCTCTTGTTTAGAGTTTATTTTTCTTCAATACAGTGCTCAAGCGTAGATATCATGGCATTGCTTTTAATACCTTATCAAATTCTCTATAAATTAACACATTGACTTTTCAAATACGCTTTCCTTGGTCTTGTAATATCCAATAGGAACATATGAGTGGATGCGGTGGGGGTTCGTGAATCATCTTTGAAAACAGAAGAGTGATGTCAGCTGTTCTGTCAAGCCTGTCATTATAGCTCCTCATCAAAATAAAGAGGAAAAAGGACAGTCCAGTTGAAATAGACCACTGGCATTTACACTACACAAAAAGGCCTTTTACAGTGTTCGGGGGCAGAGTATGGGGACAAGCCCCACACTAAGGCCAAACTGAGGTTGGGACTGGCAGAACACAAACACTGCCTTATGTCAGAGAGGATGCAAAAACATGTGAGGGCTATGGCCACTTGGGACAAAATGAACACACAAGAACTTGCATGCAAGCAAGTCTTATGCCTTAGACAGCTACATTTAATGCTAGAGACTCGGGATTACTTGTGATACAAGGACCTTTCATTGACTTATGGGCAAGGGATAAAAATCTATTCCTCCCTAAAAACGGTACACTTTTCAAACTAGGACAGTATGTTTGAATGAACAAGGAATTTAATTTGGTGGATTGTCATTAAAAAACATTGGGAAACATGCCCTGCTATAGAAACATCATTTCAGTATCCCAGCTCCCTCCCAACTGAAAGATATTTTCCTCCAAGGAAATCTATTGGCAGTAGGAAGCAACTCGTTAAAAACAAACAAGCATCCACAGTTGTGGGGGCCAATATGAAGGAATTAAACATATACACAAATACACAGGGTTCAAGTTGCAATATCTAAGATGGGAGTTCATCGAGTCCACTTTTGCCAATCAGCCTTTGCCGTGCCATTTGCCAAGGAAAAAAAACCTGCCATTAAAGAATTATCCCTCCACATAAACTTCCAAGGTCAGCATTGCCGCTTTCATCACTTAGATTAAGTTGATGCATCAGCACAAGTAACTGCCACCCAAGTGGTGAATTCAAATGGACTTTTCCATAGGACTTTGAGATGGATTAGTTTGGGGTATATTTCAAGATAAATGTCAGTATTTCTCAGTTATTGCACAGCAATGTCTCACCCAAGCTTAACTGTGGCTAACATGTAGCTATTAATCGACACTTAAATCCATGTCATTACTATTGAAACATTACCATCTATTCAATCTTCACATTCATGTCAGGAAAAAGGGACCCAAGTTACAGCTTTCTGGCCCCCCTTGCTTTCCAATTCATGTCAACCTTGACCCTCAAAGTCATCCAATGCATAAATCTCTGCCAAGAATCAATCACTTGCTGTTTAGGGCCAGTGACTGAATGATTGCCATACACAGCCACTGAAGTAACCCTTTCCCCATCCATCATTCATACATAATTGGGGGATTACATTGCACTTAGTCTGCTGCTCTCGAAGGCAAGCCTTTGCTGAGCGCAGCCAAACGTCAAAGTCTGTCACTAAACAATGTCTAGCTTTACCAAACATTGAATATGGGAGCACAAAGACCATCAACTAAAGAGTTGAAGCCAGGACTGAAATACTGCTTTAGAATGACTACTGAATTATGTTCTGTGTGTCAACTGAAGAGCGTGAACCTTCATTTGAGGTCGTTTTTATATGTCATGATTAGTCCCCATGCTGTGGGAGCGGATACGGACTTGGATGAAGCTTGGGGCATTAAGGTTGGATGTCCGTCCTGTTGCCCTGTGGTGGCTTCAAACTTGCTACCTCTGTAGACGAGGTGTGCGCAGCCCCCATGTGAACCTTCACTAAATAGCTTAAAAGGACATTTTGATCCAAACATAAGGCCATGGAGCTTTTATCTGGGCCTCTCCATCAACAATTCTGAGTCAAAGCAAATGAAGAACAAAGTAGATAGATTTTTAACATCAGAGCAAGTGTAAAAAAACGAGCAGTACTCTCAAAACAATGGATGCTCTTCACTGTCCAACCTCCACTCCCATGTAACCAGCTGTTGATGACAAGTTCACGGGATACCCAGACAGATTCAATGCTTTCCACAGTAAAATAACTCTGGCTAAAATTAATGTTTCCCACTGAGCCCTTTTCCTGAAATACTACTCCGTCTTAATTTGTTATGCCAAACAAACTAACAAAACGTTGATTAGCAGATTAATAACATATTCCTGAAGCATACGTTATATCACTGAGCTATTGTGCCCCCCCAAGGATGTATTTATAGACTAAAGATGTAAAAAAAACACTATGTAGTTTGATATTAGAGCAACTTCCAGCAAGCATTACAAATTGTTGTTTGTGAAATATAGTTATAAACCTTATAATGGTGTATTCTGGCTGATTTTTAGCGGCACCTCGATCTACATGTATATAGTTTATTGGAATTTTGTCTAATGTTGAAAATTGACTTTGGCTTCACCAAAATCAAGATGGATTAAAAGAGGAAAAGAAAAAGGACAACCTCACCACAACCAACATGGAGTACAAATGGTAACAAAAGCAAACACAAATTGGGGATCTTTGGATACATTCAATGTGCCAAAATCCACAAAGCATAAGACCAATCTATCATTCTACAAAGTCAATGCAGGGTGAGATACGGGAAGAGCCTTTCACTATTCACTATGCGTTTGTTAACAATTTAACTGCGTTTGGAAGAAATTATTTCTTATAGACATTTTGGAGCCTTTTGGAAGTCAAAAGTGCCTTCCTGAGGTAGGTAATTCAATTGATAGGACAGATCACTTAAGTCAAGAGCCTTCTTTTTGGTATTCAGTGAATGGTAAATGGTTAATGGACTTGTCCTTATATAGCACTTTTCTACTCTAGCGACCACTCAAAGTACATGTCTGCTGCCTAATTAGATCTGTGTTTTTTCCAATAATTGTATAGACTGCATTAACCACTCTCGACAGTCTCCATTTACATTTGGTACCCAAGTCTTCATATAATGCAAGTACATTGAAAGAAAAGATGCTTTCCAGCAGATTTTTGTACACCATTTCGAGAATGTTCTGGCTCAAACTAATTAAGCTTCCTGAATGAATATAAAACCTACACAGCTTTTAAAAATATATAATTTGTGTTCTCTATAAAATTAAGGTGGCTATCTATACAATTTCCCAAATGCCTATAACTTTTCAACAGGGTGGCCTAAAATTTATAGGAGTTGAGAAAGTCTGAAATGTAGCATTTGCTAGTCATGATAAATTCCTTGATTTCAACTAATGTTTATCTTAAGAGCACTCAATTGACATCAAATTGTTAGGGAAATTACATGTTTAGTGTACAATCTTTCCCTACAGAGATGAGTGTCATATCATCAGTGTGTCATCTCATACTGTCATATCATGTGATCATCAATCATTTATCGGAATTTGGGTCACGGATCTCATGGTGCCTATTCCTGCGCTCATTGGGCAGAAGGCTGAGAAATAACCTGGACAGGTCACCAGTCGTTCCAGGGCCGGCATGAGGGATTAAAGCCAGATGGGGTCCTGATGCCCCGCAGTGGGTTCAAACTCGTAGCCTCTGGCTTGTTAGTTCCCAAAGTACAGGTTCTACTCCTGAGATACCAAAGCTAATTCCGACCCCAATTCTAGACGTACATTATACGATTAAAATACAAGCTTTTCCCTGCAGCAATGAGTGCCATAACATCCGTGTATTTAAGTAAACTAGAATCTGACTGTTGGATTCCGAACTCATTGATGTACACCGAAAATAATACAAGGGATGGAATGGGGGCCTCTGGTGGCGGCCGGGGTTAAAGCACCTATGTTCAGCGCATCTCTGCGTCATGCAGCTGGGTGTTCGAATCCCAGCTGCACAGTTTCCAACCACAGCCGGAGGTCCATAGTTAGTGGGGCATAATTGGCAAAGCCTCACATGGGGATAAGGGTTAGGTTGGATAAAGGATTCTAGGTTTGCTAGTGTCCCCCTCTGGGTTGTCCGGGTGTTCGCGGTTAAGTAAACAGAAAGTACTCTCGCTTCCTTCTCGCCAAAGGCCAAGCAATATGCTTTCCCTGCAAGACCGCAATGTGTAAAATAGTGAGGGCTAGTCGTCACGCGACTTTGAGGACTCGCATGCTATGGCTCCCTCCTTCCTGTTAATGTTCTAGAGGGGTATCAAAAAGACAGATCCAGCTATAGGAAACTTGGGGAATTAGGGTGGGGAAAAAAAGGGGGGATGAAAAAAAACGAAGTGATAAAATAGTACCTTGTGTGTGCAGTTGTATTCGTAATAGTATTTTTTGACATATTTCCATTAGAAGACACTTTGTGGAAACAAAAAAAAATCCTATCCACAAAAATCAGACTACCAATGCCCCTAGATCCAAAATTATTTGTAAGAGGACATATTTTCAGTGTATGAAAGACTGAACTGAAATCAATAAATAAAACCAACAGTGTGTAATCAGTTGGAGATGTATGACCACTTTATCAATTAATGTTAGCATTGCATCATCAGGACCTCTTGATTTTACATGCAAATTAGAGGGGTCAAGGTGACAAGCCACAGATGAGGTTAGATGCTTACACAAAAAAGTTTCCATTCATTTACACAGAATACAAGTAACCGCTATTGATCTAAAATGATATAAAAGTCTAGCTCCTGATATCTTGAGTAAAGGCATATATTTGACAGTTTCTAGGAGCCCAGTACAGTGTTCTCATCTAGCAGAAGCTGAAATAATTGGCGATAACACTCGTCAGCAGGAGGACACAATCTTTGAGCACCATTTTATTTAATGCAGGCAAGGTTAACTGTAATGTCTTGCTTTTTAAGAACTACTGGAGCATATAAAGGAGTTTTAGTAGACACCATGTCACCTTCTGTATTGAAGTCCCAATGTCATACCATCACACTACTTTATACAGACCGAAATAACTTCTGAAGGAAGGAAGGATTGCCCACATGAGTACTTTTCTGTTTCCTACTCTCTCTACCCAGGTGCTAGCAATGGAAAACCAGCTCTCAACCTTTCTTTTGTATGTTAATTTTTCTTTCTTTTAGATCTGAATTCCCTCCTTTTTTCTCCAACCAAATCGGATCAACCATTTTTTCCTCATTAACATTATGAGATCTTTAGACAGCCATGGTCTATTACATTGAAATGCCCTGAGGTTTTTTCTAGACACAGTTGCTTTCAAAGAATATTACACAAGAAGTTGTCAATTCATGTACATTGTCACAATAACAAAAAAGCAGTTTTCCGTCTATCATCAAATCATACACAATATGCAGTGTACACATACACAAAATATTGTCTCATTATAACTGCTTGTCATTGAAGAGCACCATAAGCACCAAGCAAGATCAAAACACTGATGTACTTGGATTTTTATTTTCCTCATTATAGCATGCATGCATAAAAAAATTATTAAAATGATCTATACTCACAAGACGAAATGCATAATGTCAAAGAAACATTAGATATCATACCTCCACCAAAGCACATTTCTTTAAGTAGAGTCTCTTCCTTAGATGTGTCCAGGACAAATTCATCAAAGGAGGGGTCGGCCGCGGGATGGAAAGTTCTCAGTGACTCAGTAGCTTTCTGGATTCTGAAGATACAGACATTGGAAAAACAATCAGAAAGAAAAATATATAAAATTAGAAATGCTGGTGAAAACTCCATTCAGATGTAAGGGTGCATTGAATGAAGACATTGTGTACTGTTGACATATGTTTCTGGTCAAGTAGGCTTGATTGAAAACCGAGGCAAATAACACCCTTATTTTTTCTCTGGAGTAGTGAATCTGGCATGAGGCACAACATTGAAAAGGAAAAATGGAAAGAAAAAAGGTGTGTTGTTATTCACCGAGAACATTACTAAATGGCCTGAAAGTCTATTTTCTACTTGATTATATGGAAGTGGAGAGATTGTTCACTATAATGTTTTAACGTTGCTCTCAGTTGTATTACATGAAAACAAATTCATATCTATTGCCATTGGGATATAGAAAGCAGAAAAAGAATATCTCAGAAAAAAAATTAGCTATCTGCGAAACATACTAACAATTATGCAGAAGGTTGTGCATCCTGTTTTCAAAAGTGAAAATGCTCTCCGAGTGTCTAAAGCTGCCAATGGAGATCACTTAGCAGGCTTAGTGAAAAGACCACACCCACAAAGCTTTAACTGGATGCAGTAATTAGTCTATCCTTAAGAGTGTGTTAGTCTTTCTTAACCTCCAAAACACGTTGCCCTGCTGAATAGAACACCTGACTCACTCCAGACAGTTAAACTTGTAATCCAGTAGATAGCCAGTGCAAAAAAACACCAAACCCCAGGTATGACATTCAGCGAGACAAGAGACAAAAAGTTGACAAATATGTGATCAACACATGGTTACCATGACTTCACTGAACTTTTTATAGCAAATATGTCATGTTGGATATTTTTTTCTGGTAGATGTGGCAATATTGTTATGATAAAATATGCTTTTGTGGATTAAGTGGCCAACAAATACCACCAAGGCTAGGCTACTGGAGTACTTCAAAAGTTAACATTAGATCAGATCATCTTTTGCTCCAACCTGGGAACATTCAACTGTGAAGGTACCGTGATGTAAACTTCAAAGAATTATGAATTATATTTAAAAATATAGAAGTCTATATATTAAAAACTTAAGGATGCCTATATGAATTTAATTTTTGTCAACTTTAAGACTTTTTAAAAACTTGTTCAATGTAACCGTTTCCCTCTCATGAACAGAGTTTATAAACAAGTGAACTTAGAGTTTAATGTGATGCTTTATATACCCCTGCAAAAAAAAAAGTTCTTTGTCTCTAGTTTATTTTCACCTGATCAAAGTACAAGAACTCAAATTAGATTAAGGATACACCTAGAACACATTTTGAAAATGTATGCTTTTTAGAAATTGATCATAACAACGGTCTCCTTTTAAGGACAGTGCACATTAATAAACATTTACAATGTAAATACACCAGATTTGGCCACCAGGCTAATTTTCATCTGTTGTCCCAAGTGATTGGGGGCTCAGTGTCCTACATGAGGACACTTAAACAGTTTCTGAAGGCATCAGGGATTGAACCACCAATCCTCTGATTACTAGATGACCACTCGATATCTTTAGCTATGGCGCTCCTAGAATCAGATTTAACCATTTGTGGAAATTAACTCTTCATATGCTCACATTAGAAACGGGGATTTCAAGGTATTAGCCAGATTCAAGTTAAAGTCTCCATGCCAACAAAATTCCATCCTTATTCAAAATAAATAAATAAATATAAATCCTCGAGTGAAAGAGAGGTCAATTTTAACATGTCACAATTAGTCCCTATGTCGTGAGGGTAGGCATGTACTAAAATGGAGCATAGGGGGATCAAGACTAGATGCCCTTCCCAACCCTTCTGGTGGGTCCGAACCAAACAACATCTGGCTTGTCAGTTCTTGTAGCGCTCATTCTACCCCTTGAATCCTCGAGTACAACACTTTAACCCTACCACACCTAACTACAGGTATGCTGTACTGTAAGTTACCTTGAACTCTGACCTCTGTGAGGGAGGGTATGCAACACTAGAAAAAATCTCAAAGCGGATCTATATTTCTTGATGCATGCTCAATAATCCAGCTAAATGAATCACAAAAAGGTGAATTGGTTCAAACTGGATAAGAAGTTTAGTTTATTCAGAAATGTTTCTGAATAAACCAGTTGAACAGATTCACCTTTTTTCGAAATGGATCCAAACATCAAAACATTTAAGTGCTAGAGAATTTATGGCCTATACATGTTGTGCATGATGCTGACTTATGTTTACAACCATGTTAAGCCATGCAGAATAGAAATTTATGTCCAATAGGTGTGATCATGAATCAAGGAACTCTGCATTTCCCTCAACACACACACACTTTACCTGACATGTAGCTGCTTTGCAGTCTGGACAAAACAAGACTGGTCAGTCTCTTTCAGCACCTCTTGGGCATAGCCCACCAGTCCGCTGTTCTCCAACATACCCTGGTACTCCTCCACCTGAAAAGATCAAATTTAAAAAGTTCATATCTTTTTTCTTATTTTTAATTGAGAGTATTTAAAAAAAAAGATATATCATATCAAGCACATAGAGAATCAACCAAGTAGGCTTGTTTTTAATCCATATTCCATTCAGCTCTCCATTAGTAAAGAACACTTCTTAACCTAAAATTCCCTCCAAACTCTCAGGAAACAGTCACCATCTGTTGACCAATCTCATGTGTAATATTGGAGGGATTCCAACTTTAACTTTTTAGCCAAATAAAACTAAACCAAAAACAACCAATTGTGAAAAAAGACAGCTGGTTAAGAGACTATTAGAATGATTTATACTTTAATGGCACCACATTAGAGGAAAAGAACAGAGGGTCTCCACACCAATACATAAAAGTATTGTGTAGGAGGCGATGTCACAAAGCCTATTCTGTTGGAGTTCATTTGAGATGGCTTCATTCAGGGGAACCCGTTTCTATGGGTGAGATGACATTTGATAATGAGCAGTCAAACCTGTTTAAATTGAGTACGACACCTGGGATTTGAGGTGGTCTAAGCGTCTGGTGCGAGACTGTTCAATGGACCTCAGCATCTCAGATTTCCTCTCCTGCAGAGTCTCAAACAGAAGCTCAAAATGCTCATTGGCTTGACGTTCTGCTAGTTGACCGTTTTCCTATGGGCAAACATTGAAATCATTACAAAGTCTGAAGTTTGAAAAAAAATATCCATGTCCTAAACTTCTGTTGTCCTGTAGACGTCCCTCAGTGGAGTAATGAAGAAACTAGTGAGGAAAATGAGCTTTATGTTCTCAGTATCATGCAGCACACGACAATAATACTTTAATTGACATGATAATACAGTTCTTTCTTTGTTCTCCATTTCTTGCTAAGATATGGAGTGCTAATCATTACCAAATGTTTGATATAAAAAACATCACAACTTTCTTATTCCACTACACCACACTTTTTACAAGAGGAACAGACGGGAAAACTAGGCTTGGTAATGAAAAAGATTTGGCATATGAGGATTGGAACAAAAAGCACTTGCTGATATTAAGATATGGTTTACAGAATGAAAGTATTCCAAAAACAAAATCATATCACCAGGATAAGTCATTATTATGAATAATAGACCAAATAACTTTTTGCCTTCCCGTCAGCAATGTGTAAAGCTGAGCGAGAGTCATATTGGAATTCATGTACAGCCTGATTATAAGTAAAGGGAAAAGTTCAAAGACGGGACCCTATACACACATGGGGATAAGACATCCAAACTAATTTCCTTTTTTGTGAAACAAAAACAGCTTTGTTTGAAATTACCTTCCTTAAATACGAGACTGAGCGAATGTCCCATTGTTCTTTAATGCAACGGACCGGTTGGTTGTCAGCTAAACAAACATTAGGTCATAAAGAGTCTTTAAATATAAAGGCACAGTAGATGTCCGTCTTGCATTTAATAATGTCATTTACCTTCCTTTTGTTTTCCACCCTAGCATAATCAAACCAAAGTTGTTTTTTAAGAAGAAAACAAGACTGAACAATGCAGAAAGAATTAGATTTTGCAAACTATGCAACAATTGCTCCGATGAGATGATAAAGTGGTGAGGGAACAAAAAATAACATGGAGGGAAATAAAAAAAGATTTTTTTTTAAAAAAGACTGAGCATGCCGATTTCAGATCTGCCTTTTCAGAACAAAAGATGACCCTCTCACAATGGGGTGGGTAGCGTTTTTTTGTTATCCATCTATCTGTCTATCTATCTATTAAAGAGAGTGGGTCAAAACCAATACGCGAGATGGGGATTCCCTAAAGGGCACACATGTTATTGGTCCAAAAAGGTAAAATTAATAAGACTAATTTCTATAAGAGGTTTAAAAGGCAATGCTGAACAGTTAATTGGGAATATTAACCATTAGAGTGTTTCAAGTAATACACAGCTGCCCCTTTGACCACTGGTATCATTGTGGCAGTATATCTTAAAAAATAAAGTTTAACCTTGAGAGTCAATACCAGATGAAAATGCCAAAGTGAAGAAATTCTCAAAACTCCTGTCAACTCTGCAGATGATCAAATGTGATAAATGTTGTAAAAAAATACTGTGCAGGGGCTGAGAAGGAAAGAAAGGGTGTCCAGCAACTGAGTCAGCTTTCTTGTACCTCTGTTTGATTGATCAGCAGATCCAACTCTGTAATCTGAGTCCTGACCTGGTCCTCTTTGCTGATGAGGTAATGGATACTCTTGGCCAGCTTTTCCTGGAGAGAGAACAATGGTAAGGAAAGTGGGTTTCTCAAAGCTCAACATGTACAGATAGCAACACTTCTATTGGGCTGATAAGCCTATATAATGCAGGAGCCCTTGCATCACTAAACGTAATGACCTAAATGTTAATTGCTTTATTTTTATGTTTTCTCGTCTATTTGGAATTGCAAAATAGTAAGTTTACATACTCTTCTCTGGTTAGATAACTTTACAGAGATCCATTTTTTTCAGTGCAACAAGAACATGCTGTGATTAAGATGAATAAAACAATGAGTAGAACAAATTTAAACGCAAAAAACTCCCCAAAAGGGGTTAATTACAATTAAGTCATTCTCATCCTGAATGAAGTCACTAATTCTCTGTAAATGCTGTATCTCCTTGTCCACTTTCAATATGTCTGTAGTGGTTGCCCAGCCATCCAATAACTCTTCAGTACCACCCATCTCAATCCCTCCCTAAATGCCACACAACAGTCTTCTTTCTTCAACTTCCACCGTTTGAACATTTTTTGATGCCAATGATCAAATAGAAACACCTCCAGATCAACACGGGTAAAACCAAAAAGAATGGTGGTGGATTTTTGCAGATCCACAAACTTCCCTCCAACACCCGTGACTAACAAGAGGATGGCCATTGAGATGGCGAGATCCTGTAAGTAACTGGGTGTTCACTTGAACAATATGCTGGACTGATCACTCAACAGCACTATATTAGAAGGTCTGAAGCAGACCGTATCTGCTGAAGAGACTGAGGTCTTCTGGAGTGCAGGTGGCAAGACATTTTATAAAAGTGGTGGCACCAGGCATTTTTTATGAAGTGGTCTGCTGGGACAGCAGCATCTCAGCTGCAGGTAGGAGGATACTTAATAAAGCGATTAAGAGAGCAAGCTCTGTTCTGGGATGTTGTTTATGTAACACCACATGGGACTAATAAAGGAATATATATTTTATTATCTTATGTCATATCCCTCTCCCCTTTTCATTGCGTTATCCACCACCTGCTTTGCGTCACATACACAGGGTGGCATCACGGTCAAAGTAAAACCGCATGTTTGAAATATTGGTAAGGAGCGGCTCCTCGCTTATCGACCAATTGGCTTTACGACCTAGTCGCAGAT
>OMLC01066711.1:0-10407 GCA_900302585.1 Regalecus glesne | reverse complement strand
GCCTAATTACCCTATAGAATGCATTCTGTGATTGGTGGAAACGTATGAACAATTACATTTGTAGTATGGTTGTTGAGATAATGGACATGTTGTGGTAGTAGTAGTAGTAGTAGTAGTAGTAGTAGTAGTAGTAGCAGTAGTAGTAGTAGTAGCAGTAGTAGTAGTAGCAGTAGTAGTAGTAGTAGTAATAGCAGTAGTAGTAGTAGTAGTAGCAGCAGTAGTAGTAGTAGTAGCAGTAGTAGTAGTAATAGTAGTAATAGCACTAGTAGTAGTAGTAGTAAATTAACCTACTTGAAAGAGACCAAGAAATAGGTTTCTTTTGGATTTGGCCTTTCTCCACAACCCCTCCCCCCCAAAAAAAAATATCAGGTGACCCAATCCTCAAATTAGATGACCCCACTTGGGTTCATAACCCAGAGTTTAGGAACCCCTGCCCTAATTTGTGTTCATGAAATCCTTTTAGAGAGTGGTGTTGGCCCACCTGAAGGAAACCACAGACCCCCTGTTTGATGCACTGCAGTTTGCCTACCTGGCAAACATGTCAGCAGAAGATGCAGTCAAAATGGGATTGCAATATATCTTACAACATCTCGACTCCCAAGGAACATATGCAAGGCTCCCCTTTGGGAAATTCAGCTGTGTTCAAAATCATCGTACCAGATATCCTCCACTCCAAACTCACCCGGCCCACTTTACCAGCCCCCATCTACCATAGCTCGGATTATATGAGGTATTCATTGTAAAGCGCTTTGAGTGGTGATTAGACTAGAAAAGGGATATGTAAGGACAGGTCCATTTACCATTAGGTTACAAACTGACAGAAAGGAGGCAGTATGTTGGACTGGGGAAAATTACATCCAGCACTCAGACAATCAGCACTTGCACCCTCAATGGATGTCTACTTTACTCTTCTCCCTTTACACAAATGACTGCACCACAGGAGATCCATGTGTCAGACTCATGACGTTTGTGGATGAAACAGCACTCATTGGCCTTATCCGGGATGTTGACAAGTCTGCATATGGATAGGAAGTTGAACAGTTGGTCCTCTGGTGTGGTCACAATAATCTGGAGCTGAACATGCTTAAAACTGCAGAGATGACAGTGGACTTCAGGAGGAAAACTCCAACACTACCTCCCTCCCCATACTCAACAGCATGCTGTCTGCAGTGGAAACCTACAGATCTCCAGGCTCCACAATCTCCCAGGATCTAAGATGGACATGCAACATTGACGGAATCATTAAAAGGGCCTCGCAGAGGATATACTTTCTCCGTCATCTCAGGAAACTCAACCTGCCACAGGAACTACTGATTCAGTTCTACACTGCAATAATCCAATCTGTCCTCTGCATATTCATCACTGTGGTTTGGATCGGCCACCAAAATTGCCAGGGACAGTCTTCAAGTGACAGTTAGGTCTGCAGAGAAAATTATTGGTACCCACCTGCTCTACAATCAAGACCAGTACATCTCTGACATCCAACCACATGCAACACAGATGAAGTAGCAGGTAAAACAAAAAAAACAAAAAAACAAAAAAACCTCTTCTGCCCCATCTATGTGATGCAGGACATCCTTGCCTAGTCAACAGTTTGCATCATGGGTGCATCTAGTGGGTGGTCATCTAGTACAGCGATTTTCCATCACAATGCCATGACACACTAGTGTGCCATGAAATATCATGTGAAATTATCCATTTTTTCTAAATTGTCTTCACTGACAGAGGAGCAGCCATGGTCATCGCACCAACAGCTTTGTTAACAGAAAGACACCCAGATGTTATTTTTACATTATTTTTTTGCACGATGAGGCACTCATTACTAAGAATTTACCAGCAGATCTCATTCCTGTGTTGGATGATGTTGTGTGCATGTTAAACTTTGTAAAGACAAGACCTGTAAAAAGTTGCATAAGTGCATCTTTGTGTGAGGAAATGGGGGCAGAGTATAAATCCTTATTACTCCATATGGAGATTCAACGATTGTCGCACAGCAAAGTGGTGGCCCGTGTGTATGAGTTTGCAGGAGAAACAGAAAGTGTTTTTAACTAATGAGAGGTGGGATATGCAAAGCTGCTTGCAAGTGATGAGTGGTAGTCTAAGGCTGGAACTTAACTGAACACATGAATGCAGGGCCAAAATGAAAACCTGCTCACAAGTACAGATAAAATAAATAGATTCTGTTCAAAGTTGCCCCTCTGGCAACATTTGGAAAGTCCTAACCTTGATATACTCCCACTTACCCTGAAATAGCAAGATGTCAATACTACTGCACTGTGTAAGATGATAGGTAAACATTTGAAAACTCTTGATGAGAAGTTCTCATTTTCTTTTCCTTCAGCCTCCACTGATTGCCTTGTCTGGGTTGGGGACCCATATAGCTCAGTGGTAGTTGTTGGAAAGGACATGGCTTTACAGGAGCAGGAAGAACTAACTGAACTGAGGTGAGATCGTGGTATATAGCCAAGCTTTGCTGATCTACTTTTTGACAGTTTTTGGTTGACTACTGCAAAGGTGTTCTCCATTCTGGCAAACAGCTATTTGGACATTGCTCCCATTTTCCACAACATATCTATGTAGGCTGAGCTTTTCAACCATGACTGCTACAAAAATGAAAAACTGAAAGAGACAGAGTTGTTGAGGAAGAGCTTTGTGTGTGACTTTCTTCAATTCCTGTTAGGATATTAGATTTGTGGTAATCTAAACAGGACTAGGTTTCACATTGAGTGAGTATATATAAATTGAGAGACTATATTGTCATTATATATACTGTATTAGGTGACAGAGTGACATATGTTTACAGTTTTGGTTGGTGGTGCCTGGTAATTTCTTATTTATGTATTTTATAAAATATATGCTGTGCCTCAAAGAAGGTTGAAAAACACTGGTTTAGCAATCAGAAGATTGGTGGTACAATCCCTGGCCCATACAGAAAGTGTTTTGAAGTGTCCTTGAGCAGAGACACTATAGCTCAAACTGCTCAAACCCTGCAATGGAATGGTGACGTGTCCAGAGTGTTTTCCTGACTTTCGCCCATTGAGCACTGGGATAGGCATGACTTCGTGACCTGACTTTGGCTAAGGAGTTGATAAGGGATAGATGGATGGATTTATCAGCCTGTCATATTGGCATGTCAAGCAATTGCATTTTTTTTTTCATTTCAAATTCTTTACCACCTAATATGGATGATGTGCCCAAATTATCATGTCTCCCCATATGTACAAGGGTAATTATTTAATTGTTCATTGGTCTGTATGACCAGGTTGCTCTTAACTTTACTTTTACTCAAATCCACTAAAGAAGACTTCATCCACTGGAGCACCCTTTCCTTGTCCCTAATTGGCATGATAGTGGTGGCAAAAATGTACACACTACATTTAATAAGACGACAGATGTACTTCTCAGGCCCCCACCCCAGTCTGCTGTCTTCTTGTGATTACAAATATTCCCCAATCGCCTCTGAACAGCACTCATTACCACTGAATGTGCAGTCAATGACCAACTTGCATGTGAATAAAGCCTTTTGTTGTGTGGTATCACTGTAATGTTTATAAGGGTGGGGATGCCGCAGCCAGCTTAGACTTAAGATGTCACTTGTTTGACTGACGAAGCATTTCTGAATAAACTTCTTATCCAGTTGAACTGAGTCACCTTTCTTCTGATTCCCTTATCTAGATTATTGAGCATGTATTGATATACCAACAATAAGACACATTTTCTCAATGAGCCCTGTTTAACCATCAGCAAAACTGATTCAGTGCCCTAGTTGTTTTTTCTGGAAATATGTGAAAAAAACAACTGAAAATACTGCAAAAATTAACTATTGTGGCGGTCTAGCCATCCCAATCCTCAGACTTGAACCTGAAAAACCATCTTCAATTTAATACCAAATGGCTGCAGTGAAGGTAAAAATTAAACCATACTTTGCTGGAAATACAATAAATTGAATATCAGAAAAGATCAATATAAAGTCCACTGAGGCAAATTGCTAATTTGTATTAAGGAGCTATACAAATAAAAGGGACTTGACTTGACCAACACGGCCTTTGCTGGAAGTTTATTTGTTTTCTAAATTGCAATTGAAAAACACAACGTATCCAGTATCAAGTCTTACCAAGAGTACATATCACCCAAAACTAGATGTTCAAATGGTATTCCGAGACAAAGACACAAACTCACATTGTGCAGTCAGTGCGATGGATGATTATTTCCACAACAACATAGTCAAAAAAGTATCCACTCTCCTGGGCCACAGCATTTTGGGTTGCCCATAGGTTAGTCTTCCCGGACATCTCTCTTCGGTTTAAACACCACAGAGACTCCAGCAACCCATTTAGATGGCCTTCTTTGGATTGCCTGGGTCAACTGTATTCGGCTAGGTAAGTGTATGCTCAGTGTGTGCAGTCAGATAGGGCATCTACCCAGTCGCAGGTTTCACCCCTACCTCAGACATTAATGGGTATGGAGCCACCCCTGCCTGCCCGTTGGGTGGCTGGTCCAGCAGTACATCAGTCTGTCAATCGCAGGTCCCAGCTCCAGGCCAGTGGTTTGTACCTGCTGTCCTTGGCTCAGGTACCTGTGTGCATGTATGCCATTTTTGCCTAATCTTGGAGGTTAGTGATGGGGATGTTACTCGGAGGTACTGGCCCAGCTTGTGATTTTGGGGAATGGTTTGTTCTCTGGGGATATATGGAGCTGTTGCTCTGGACCCCCGATGGGCTCAGTGGTCCTCTGGGGTTTCAGTGCTTTGGGCTCAAGTTTTTCTCTTGGTTGTGGTGTGTTTACACAACTATGGGGCCCATAGCTGGCTTAACAGCTTGTCTGCTGCCTGCATTATGACAAGTCACAGATTTAAGATAACAGAATTTATTGGAATTAATCCTATACACTCAGTTGGACACATATACATGGAGGAGGACATGTTACATTCACATACACACTGCTTAGCTTCTCCCTATAACACTCCCTTGACCACTCTCTGGATCATATCTTTCCTCCTAGTCCTTTCTCCCCCTTTTTTTCTTTTTCCCCCTCCTCCTTCATTGCTATAAGTCTCTTAAACCATTTTAACTAATTAAGTTTTCTTGAACACGTCAGTGTCTTTTTCTACCGCTTAGCCATGGTGACTCAGCAGTGAAGTGCACGCTCTTATGTCAAGCTTAGTGGTACTTGTATACTGCCATGTGAATCAGTAAATGTCGGGCATTCATTGTAATGTGCTTTTAGCGGTCGCCAAGACCATTTATCATTTTTCTGTTTATAACATATTTCATATTTCGTAATCAATAGGGCCAAAATAATTGCATCAGGTCATGTGGATGTAGGTTTAAAAAAACTGATGACAATCGGATGAATGTTGAAATATCCTCCTGTTTTTTAAACCTACATCCAGATGACCTGATGTAAACTATTTTGACGATGATGTTTGGTTGTTTAATTGATCAAACATGCAGAAGAGGGGGGCTGGAGGTTAAAAAAACTGTATTGTCCTCCCACAGATCATCAAATGAATGGACTTATAAGCCGTTATTGGTCATTAATAGATGCTTTTACAAGTAGAGAACCTGGATTCCACTTATATGTTAACTCTCTCTAGGACACACTGGAATACAATTTCCCTCTGCTGTATGCCTAGCATGCTGACAGCACAGGTTTAGAAGAAAAATGAATCAGTAATACAGTTGAAGGACCTAGAACTGGCCTGGTCTCAGTCCAACCTTCAGACTTTGAGGGAAATGGGGGCAGGCTAAAACCTCCATGAAGCACCCTGACACCTCCAAGCACAATAAATAAAATGAAATCAAGAATTTCCAACCTGAAGGCAATCTTTTTATAGCGAACTCTAATTTATCCTGTACATGCTACATGCAAAGTGCCCTAAAGAATAACAAATAGCCCTTTCAAAAGTGGCTTAAGGTACTACATCTTCTTGACACAATGGTAAACTTTAGATGTCAAAACTATGGTAATGCCTGTCCAAGGTGTAGAGTGAAAATTTATCAAATTTATTCATTTATATCCCCAGAGTTATCCTCATTGAGATTATAAGATACATGTTTTGGCCTCCTTAGGACAAGGGTTGAAACAATTGTTGGACACACATGCACAAAAGTTCATAAACACACACACACACACACCCCTCAAAAACACAAACAAACATGCACAAAAAGTGTGCATCCACAGACGCACACACACGTGTACACACACACACACACACACACACACACACACACACACACACACACACACACTAATTTCACTCATGTAATGCAAATTATTCACCTTTGAAAAGGTAAAGCTGTTTTAACACATTTTCAATATCTATTGCCTGGGTTTGTATGGAAACAGTATGGATAAACTGAGCAAATTATTTTATAATTATTTGTCTCGATGTATGATTAAATGAAAAAAGGCATTCTTTAATTTTATAAATATATCCACTTACATTGGATTTTCACTTAGGTGTTTGTGTAACCTTATTTGTTTTCTGCCTTTTCATTCTTTCATATTTGGAAGAAATATGACATTATTACTTGATAAACCGAAACCTTCTGATACCACTACTTGGTCTGCCCTAACGAAATGTTGTTTCAACAGACCAGCTATCCCCCCTGTATTTTCTGATGGTGACTTCTGGTGACTTTCAAGAAAACCCCATGAAAGATACAAGAAGAAGTGATGATACCCTGCCCGGAGGAAGTCCGGGGCCCTTATCTGGAGCCAGGCCCAGAAGGAGGGCCCGTCAGTAAGCACCTGGTGGCTGAGTTTACCACGGAGCCCGGCCGGGCTCAGCCTAGAAAAACAACATGGACATTTCTCCACCCTATAGACCCACCACCTACAGGAAGAATCAGTGGGGTCGGGTGCACTGCCACCAGTGAAGGTAAAGGGGCTCAGCAGACCAGACTCCTGCAACAGAAGCTAGCATTAGGGACGTGAAATGTCACCTCCTAGGGGGGTAAGGAGCCAGAGCTTCTGCGGGAAGTGGAACGATACCAACCAGATCTGGTGGGGCTCACCTCTACTCACAGCATCAGATTTGGAACCGGGGTCTTAATAATAATAATGATTCCCTTATAAGTCCCGCAAGGGGAAATTTGGATTTCTCTGCATTTTTGACCCAACCTATTGCATAAGAGCAGTGAGCTGCCAACATATGGCGCTCGGGGAGCAGTTAGGGGTTAAGTGTCTTGCTCAAGGACACCTCGACATGCTATATGCAGGACCGGGGATTGAACCTGCAACCTTCCGATTGCCAGACGACCGCTCTACCCACTGAGCTATGCCACCCCCGTCTGAGATAGGAGTTGGACTTTATGCTATTCAGGAGTTGCCAAAGGTGAGAGACGCCGGGCAGGTGTAGGGATACTCAAAAGTCCCCGGCTGAGGGCCATTATATTGGAATTTAACCCTGTCGATGAGAGAGTTATGTCCTTACGCTTTAGGATTATGGGAGGAAAAACTGACTGTTTTTTGTGCCTATGCACCAAACAGTACATCAGAGTATTCAATTTAGCAGCAGTATTTAGGAAACCCAGGATGGAGTCCTGAATGGAGCTCCTGTAGGGGACTCTATCATTTTACTGGTAGACTTCAATGCACATGTGGGTAATGATGGAGACACTTGGAGGGGTATGATTGGGAAGAACGGCCTACCTGTTTTGAACCCAAGTGGTGCTTTATTGTTGGACTTTTGTGCTAGTCATGGATTGTCCATAACAAACACCATATTCAAACATAAGGAGACTCATAAGTGTACGTGGTACCAGAGCACCTTAAGGCAAAAATCAATGATATACTTTTCTATCATATCATATGATTTAATACCATTTATTTTAGACACTCAGTGAAGAGATGAAGAGAAGAGAGAAGCAAAGCTGTCAACTGGCCACCATCTAGTGGTGAGTTGGGTTAGGTGGAGAGGGAAGCCTCAGGACAGACCTGGTAAGCCCAAACGTATAGTGGGGGTGAACTGGGAACGTTGGAGGAGGACTCTGTCAAGAAGACCTTCAACTCCCACCTACAGCAGAGCTTTTCTGGCATCCCTGTAGAGGTTGGGGACTTTGAACCAGAGTGGGCTATGTTCAAAGCTTCCATTACTGAAGCTGCAACTGTGAGCTGTGGTCTCAAGGTCATAGGTGCCTCAAGGGGTGGTAACCCACAAACACCCTGGTGGACACCAGCAGCCAGGGAAGGTGTCCGACTGAAGAAGGAGGCCTTCTAGGCGGCATAGCTCAGTGGGTAGAGCGGTCGTCTAGCAATCGGGAAGGTTGCAGGTTCGATCCCCGGTCCTGCATACAGTATGTCAAGGTGTCCTTGAGCAAAACACTTAACCCCTAAATGCTCCCCGAGCGCCATATGTTGGCAGCTCACTGCTCCTATATAATAGGTTGGGTCAAAAATGCAGAGAAATCCAAATTTCCCCTTGCGGGACTGATAAGGGAATCCTTTCTTTCTTTCTTTCTAGGATAAGTTAAGTTAAGACTCCAGAGACAGTTGCAAGGTGCAAACAGGCCTGAAGGACGGCAGCCTCAGTAGTGAAAGAGGCAAAGCAGCGAGTCTGGGAGGAGTTCGGGGAAGCCATGCAGAAGGACTTTACGTCAACACCAAAGAGCTTCTGGAAAACCGTCCGGCACCTCATGAGGGGAAAATTGGGACCTGTTCAAGCTGTTTATAGTAAGGATGGGACGCTGATGAGCTAAACCATAGATGGGCAAACTATGGCCCGCGGGCCAGATACGGCCCGTTGGTCTTATTAATACGGCCCGCCGAAAATTGGTAGTGAATTAATGTTTGATGTAAACGATTGCATTAATTTCATTTTGACTTGTAATGACGGAAATTTCAACACCAAGTGGCGCAGAAGGCGCAGTGACTCGGATGGGAGAAGAAGAATTGGAGAGACCTCCATTTCTTATTATTTCTCTTATTCTACTGGTCAGATTAGAACCCATCTGTTGCCATGTCAAAAATAAAGACAGTGAGTGCCGGGTGTTTAAGAAAGAATGGACGCCAAAATACTTTTTCACTGAAGTTCGGTCCAAGGCTGTTTGTCTCATTTGCCAAGAAACTGTTGTGTTTTTTTAAGAATACAACATCAGCCGTCACTTTTCCACCAAGCATGCTAATTATGCCAGCAACCTTTCAACAAAAGAACGTATGGCCACCACTGACAGGTCGATGGCTAGCTTGCAGGCTCAGCAAAACACCTTTATTCGAGCAACTACCATCCAAGAAGCAAGCACGAAGGCAAGTTATTTACTGGCTTTCAAACTAGCAAAAGCCAGCAAGCCATTCTCCGAAGGGGAGTTTCTTAAAGAGTGTTCGATAGAGACAGCAAGTATTTTATGTCCTGAGAGCAAGAACACATTTGAAAAAAATAGCTTATCACGCAGGTCAATGATTCACTATACTGAAGTAATTGACGAACACTTAACTAGCAAGCTAAACCAAAAAGCCGAGTCATTTACATTATATTCGTTGGCACTGGACGAAAGCAATGATATAATGGACACTGCTCAGCTTTTAATTTTTATCAGAGGGATTAATGAGAATTTCAAGATAACGGAGGAATTTTTGGAGATGGAATCCCTTAAAGGAAAAACACGGGTAGAAGATTTTTTAACAGCGTGTCAGCGGTCATAGAGAGGCACATGTTACCTCGGAGTAGGCTCGCCAACGTTTAGCACAGATGGATTACCAAATCTGACCGGAAAAAACGTCGGAATGCTCAAGAGAATTCAGGACAGGGTGAAAAAGGACAACCTTGAGCAGCAGGATATTTTCCTACACTGCATAATTGACCAGGAAGCACTTTGTAAACCCGTGCTGCAGCTTGACCAAGTAGTGAAGCCAGTTGTGAAACTCGCTAACTTTATTCGAGTGAGGGGACTTCACCAACGTCAGTTTATTCAAACCTACGCTGATCACATAGACTTACTTTACCATTCTAATGTCCCCTGGTTAAGTTTGGAGAAAGTATGTCAGCGTCTGTGGGAGCTCAAAAAGGAGATAATTTCACTTTTGGAGGTACTTGAGAATACTCACAATTTTCCTGAGCTGAATGACACAGATTGGCTTTGTGATTTAGCTTTTACTGTGGACATAGACACACATGAATGAGCTGAATGTGAAGCTACAAGGGAAAAAACAGTTTGTGCATGAAATGCGAGCAAGCATCAAAGCCTTCACAACCAAGCTGTTTTTATTTTCGAAGCAACTGTCAGACAAGTCATTTTCTCATTTCCCTACACTGGCTACGTTAAAAGAGGCCCCGCAACATGTGAAAAAATATAGGAAATCACTAGATGACCTGCATGAGGAATTCTGCCGTCGGTTTTGTGATTTTGGAAAAATTGACAGGGCACTTAACCTGGTGTCATGTCCATTCTCACAAGACCCGGAAAC
>OMLC01066710.1:0-14721 GCA_900302585.1 Regalecus glesne | reverse complement strand
AGAGACTTACCAGGCTGCCCTGCAGTATCTTGGGTCTTTCCAGAGCCACAGTGATACAATTGGAGAAGATGAAGGCCAGAACCACATAATCAAACAGCTTATGGGCTATGATAGACTGACACATCTGTCTAAACCTGGAGGATGGGGGTGGTACAAAGTATGGAGAGGAGAGAAAAAGAGAGGAGAAGAGAAGACAGGAGAGGATAAAGTAGAGAGAACATGGATGGAGAGGAGATGAGATAAGAGTACAGGAGAATCATGGAGGGTTTGTGAAGACGTGGATGTGAGGAAGGGTAAGAAAAGAAGAATTCAAGAGGTTGGTAAGGACAAAAAGGGAAAGAAAAAGAACAGAAATCAGGAGAGACCAGATGGACAGTGATAGTGAAGGGGAGGAATAAGTTGATGAGTAAATTATAGATAGTCAAACAGTGTCAGAGGACAAAGAGGAAAAATACATTGAGGTGTATTATCCATTCCACCCCCCAAACAACAACAACAACAACAACGTGCAACTCCTTTGAGTGAGAGGTTATCTGACAGTGTACGGGAACTCCCTCACAGCTCCGTGAGCAAATAGCCTCAACCAGTCCCTGTCCATATTGCTCCTAACTGAGAACACATTGCATTATCAACTCTAAGGAGCAGGCACCCAAGAAGAGTGCTCTGTTGGTAGGGCACAAAAGAGAAAAACAGACAGAGAGAAGAAGAGAGGAAGAGGGGAATTAGAAAGCAAAGCAGCACGAATAGCCAAATTGCCACATAAACTTCAAATTATAAATCTTGAGTGCATTCATCATTTGATGTGCTTTAAAAGAAAAACCAAACCAAATGAATGAGATTCAAATGAGCATATATTCCAAAGGATTTAAGATAAAAGGTGCTTAAGGAGAGACACTTCATTTTGTCATCGTATTCTTAAAATAATTGCATTCTTACAATGAAACTCGTCCTCTGCTTTTAACCATCCTATTGAGGATGGTTAAAAGCAGGATGAGGAGCAGTGGGTAGCTGCAGCCCCCGGGGAGCAGTTAGGGTTTCAGTATCTTGCTCAAGGACACTTCAACAAGCTTTCTGGGGGCGCTGAAGATCAAACCAGCAACGTTTTGATTACTAGATTACCTGCTCGACCTCCTGAGCCATACTTCCCTCTCTCTCTGCACCTGTTGGATGGTTCTGTTCATATACACTGATGGCAAAATTTCACTAGTCATTCTAAACTCAAAGCATCGTCTGCAACATTAAAATCCCTCCCTTGATAATATTTCATGTTGATAAACAGAGAGGGTGGAAAACATCCCCCTTATCTATGAGCTAGCAATCAATACCCTAATCTAGCTTCTCTCCCTGAGAATACCTAGCAACCCGTCCCTCCGATTGATGGAGTGGTGAGCAAGATCTCGCTACACATCCTTGGTATTGATTTGCTGAGTGGCTGAGGTCATACACGCCCCATGGCTAGCCGGTGTACTGGTGTGGCTCAATGGCCCTAGAGAGGTTGATGTATTTATGTTCAAATATACAGGCATATATGCACGTGTTTGTGTGCCCACACATCCACAGGGTTAGTGGTTGTGTCAGGAAGGGCATCCGATGTAACATTTCACCAAACCAGTATGTGGATTGACAAGACTATTCTGGACCGCTTGAGGCCACCACACAGTACCAATGGTAACTATAAGGAACACTGTGTCAACCCCTGACAAACAGGAAACAGGCTGAATGAAGAAGAAGATGTGTGCTCGCGCACGAGCATATGCATAACATGTACGCACAAACGCACACTTGGACAAATAATGAACACAGACCAGAACGTGCAAGTTTGCAGACAGATACACGTACATGCATACACAAACACTCTCAATTCACCGTGACACGTATTGGACACGTGGGTCATACCCAGAGTAAAGCAGTATTCTATGAAAAAAATATTCAATGCTTCAACATTGAATACACTATCCTAAACGGGATCAGTAATGTATTCAATTACAAAACACAGGAGCAACTTGTTCAGATTACATTTAGAATACATCTTCAGACGCCACAGGTTAAACAGATGTGCTGCATCATTAATAACGTTTACATTACATTTGTTGCTTAGTGTTGATTTTACCTCCATATCATTATCTCTATACATCGACTATGTGTCGAGTCATACCGGGCTCTACTGATGTGTGTGAACGTGCAAGAGGAAATATATGCCTGTACGCCTGCTGAGTTAAAACTAGTTAACACTTTCTTCAGACTATCGTTGATTTTAGTGAGAAGTATATTCAATTCATGTATTGGATAGATTGCATGTTGCAGTATGTGCAGTTTCATGGGGTGGGACTTTCAGACCACCTCAACTCGCTTTTATTATTATGCTACATGAATGGCGTAAATTTACACAATGGAACACACATGCAGAGAAATGCACATGAATTACAATGCGGTAGTAAATCTATTGAGGCAAATGAGCTGTTTTCCATGTGTTTTATTGTTGCCGAGTTGCAGATTGTAGCATAAGCCTATCCTATAAAAAGACAATTCCCTCCATTCGATTTTCAATTGTCACATGAGCTCATGCTCACTTGCCAAGAAAATGTGAACAGAGTCCCACCCACGATGCTGATGCTGATTAGGAGGGAAATATTCTAAAAACATCCTCCTCAAAATGTATAAACTAACATTAATCTGACACTCGTGTTTAGGGATACCGAATAACAGGGATTAAACTAAGATATTCTGTATTCTTAATACAAAACACCATGACTTACATTCCTTTACAACACAAACCCGGTAATGCCAGAACAAAACACAGTGAGCTGATGGATATAAGAAAGGAGAGGTGATGAGAGGAGTGAGGGATCTCAAAGACTCACTTGTTCTGCGGGGAGAAAAGGAAGACAGACCAGTCCTCTCTGGACTCGCACCACACAGGTCTGTACACCTCTAACATCTTCTGGATTCGAAAACAGAGGCTCTAGAAGGAGGAAGGAAACATATGCACGTATTCACGAGTTAAACATGAGATGTTCACATGCGCGTACACACACACACACACACACACACACAAAACCGAGTGCCGAGACGCACAATTACAAACAACAATAACCAATATTTTAGATTTGTAGTATCTCACCGCAAAATAAATCATTTACATACTGGTGTTCTAATTTATTTCAAAAACAAATTACACATGCTCGCAGATGAATGGATACACAGTATATTTATCTGCCCACACATAAGCCCAGCACACACATCCTATGCATGATTCTCATTTAGTGTAATATAAAAGAAACATATGTGGAACAGTAATCTCTAATTAGATTATTTATAAAAACTAAACCTTTTACCATAAACATCTCTGAGCATCATTCCAGCACTACCATCTGTGGAGCGCTTTCCCGTTGTCTGAACAGTCCTTCCTAATTAACCTTGATTTGTTCCTATGCAGTCTTGTTTACAATTAAAACGATGGGAGTCCCATGGGGCCCAAGAGTTATGGAATCTGAAGAGTAAGCTCTGTGCAGAGAAGTTGAACCCTACACAAGAGAGCTCGAGATTATCGGGTGTGTTTGTAATTAAAAACCAGAGCTAATGAATTCGTTACAGAGGTATCACATGGCTAAATTGTTGCATCTTTTCCCCCCCAAATGTTTTGGTATATCCATGTCAATGGATGGATGGGGTGTCTGATGTATTTTTGAACATATTTTGTAGGAATGCAACATGAATGCATTGTTACAAACTAGAAAAAAAATTCACACACCCATCAGTCAGTCAATGGAACAAGTCAACGTGTCCTGCATGCATTCACTTGCACTTGCTCACTCACTCAGACTACCTTAGAATCAACACAGGTAGTTGAAATTGAAAACATGTCTTTTGTCCTCCATTTTGTCCTTAAATTCACACTCGGACATTGCTTTTTAATCACTTCAAACACTGCTTTTTGGAAATCCTTCCTTAAGTGGATGAATTTGAAAATAACTGTCTTACATCATAGTGTGGATGGTGAAAACTGAGTACGATTGTCATGTGATCAAAGGGAAGCTGGTGGCTCAACATTCAAGTGTATGTCCAATAGAAGGGACTTCAGCATTTTTTTATTGTTTGTGCATTGCATATGGGCGGGGATATTTTCAAATAGGGTTGGAGAGTGGTCATGTGAATGGGAAACGGTTGACCTGTTGTTGTTTTGTTTTTTGCCATGGCATTTTCAAATTTCTCAAGGTTAGCATCAACTTTCATTGACTCACTCAATGACTAACTTAGCTTTTCATTATGCTATTGTTATTTTTCAATTTCATCTACCCCATATACATGTAATTGCCAACTCACATAGTCGGTTTCATCATCTAGGTCATCCTGGTCCTTGCTGCGTGGATTAACCTGGGGGAAGACTTCAGCCAACAGCGGGTTCCGGGGGTTTCTCCCTCCAGCCTGCCCGACTGGCAAGCTTATCAATGGGGGCTGGAGAAGACTTGATAGTGGAGTCTTTCCATTGCAGTCCTGGTGTCCCCCAACTAGACTTCTAGGGCCACCACCCCCACTGATAAGAATTCCCCCTGAGAAGCTCTTCTTTGTGGGCTGGGGATGGAGCATCATAGGGGATAGTGTGTGGGGGTGATGGGATAGTGGTTTAGGGTGTGGGGGTCCCGGGATTTGCAGTAGGTGGGGCAGCTCTAGCGAGAGAGCCCTGCGATCCCGCCTGGGCACAAAATGGTCTGGAAGTATAGGTGGTGGAAGATGGTGGGGGCGGGAGGCTAAGGGAGGCAGGGAGAGAAGAGTCTCTTCTTCATCTGGGTGGATGTGGTATAGGTGACGATATGGTGAGGAGGAGGCCCGGGGGCCCCGGACACGGAGGCTACCCCCAACAACCCCACCTAGACCCCCCAAGTCATAGTCATAGAAGGGCCTTGGTATGGTGGGGGTAGGGTTTGGGGAGGAGGAGGAGCAGGGACGGCCTCCTCCCAAGCTGTTCCAACTGGAGCGACGTGCCCAAAATGCATGAGAATGTAAGGGTAGTGGATGGCCCCAGTTGTGATAACTTCTGCCCGAATACTGAGAGAGAGAAAGAGAATAAAATGACTATATATCAAGTTAGTTTACCATTTGAATTCTATATAACATCCCACTATCATGCCAAAGAAAGTAGAACACAAAGAGGAAAATGGGATTTATAACAAAAGTAAAGAGGATCGACCCTTCTGACTAATCCTTTTTAGGGCTGGCTGCCCCACACGTATTACTATAAAGAAATAGTGTCAACGGAACACGGTGCGTATAAAACACAACAACAGAAAAAGATGTAGAACTGCCAAAGTCATCTCATTAACAACAAATAAGTAAAACTGCTTTTAGCTCAAGTTATTGTTCACCAGCAAACACAACACATCAGTTTTAAGGGCACTATGGGAGCTTAGTAGTTTGAACTGTTGCCTCATAGCAGGAGGCTTCTGATTTCAATCCGAGTTTGTACATTCTCCCTGCATTCGTGTGGATTTTGTACCAATATGCCAGTTTTATCCAACAGTCCAAAGACAGACACGCGTGTGGTGAAAATCGGTGGGGTATGAATGTTGTGTGAATAAACAGGCAACACTTTTCTGTGCCTGGTGTCATGGTGTTCCCAATCTGAGTCCGTCAATGTAGGCAGCGAAATGCCAAGCTTTAGCAAAACCCAAACGCATCAGGAAGGTTTAACTTCTTGCATACTATTCATCAAAGGCCCAAGTGGGATTGTGAATATTCTAATCCTAGACATCTACCTATGATTTTCTAGGCAATGTTCCGTGAAGATTGTTTGAAATAACAACTCTCGTTTCTCATTTGAAACAGCTACAAGTAATTTCCCACTGATTGTTTATCCGTCTCAATTTAAATCGGATGCACCTACATGACCGACATAATCAGCCGAGACCATCAGCGAGAAGATTAGATATTGCTAGGTAATGATTACAAATGTGATATTTGTGATACATACATGGGACACAGCCTCAAGATACAAATCTACAATGAGAGATGCACAACCTCATCTCTATAGCTTGAAAACACCTGCTTTCCCCACAAACCACTACATCTCTCTCATTCATTCATTCATTCATTCAAGGAATCTCTCACGCCTTCATTCAAAAGAAATACATGAGCAACGTACCAGAGGGGGAACATTAATATTTGTGACAAAGGGCAATGGTTACATGAACTGAATTCAAGCTTTGGGGAAAGACAACCACTTTTGTCCGTAGGGGTGCACTGAGTCAACAAAACGGGTTAACTAGAAGGCGGCGCTGCAGATGGCTGCCGCAGTAATGCGACATCTTGTACATTCCCTGTATTCATTTATTCAGATGGAATCTGAAAATCCCAAAGTCCTTGTAAAAGCTTTAGTACCATGGCCAGTTTGCATAGCATTAAAATATTCCATGCATTTGCCTCCAAGGTGTTTTACTCACCAGAGCCCTTTGCTCCAGGTTGGCCTGACCCAGAGAGATGACACTGCTTTTCCTGGAGCCCAGGGCAAAGGTCAGCCTCTCTCCAGTGTAAAGACCAGCAGACATTGGGGACAGGTCCAGGTGCCCATTGGGAGTCAGTGTGCTGATCTTTGGGTCTAGTGAAAAGAAACCAGTTGAGGTGGCGGAGTTGTGTGGGATAGAGAGAAAGGGGAGAAGTTGGCAAGGATGGAATGATGGATTTTAAAGGTATGAAGGAAGGGAAGGAATCAAGATTGTAGCAATGTAATGACCAATGTGAGAAAAGAGGAGGGACAGTGAATTTCATTGTTAAATTGACATTTAAAGTGCCATGTTATGGGCTACAAGCACTGCAATTAAACATTGCGGTTAGATATCAGTTATTGTGTAGGTTTGACACCCTTACTACTGTAAATCATATCGTGAATCTCTTTTAGAAAATGTATGGACATATTATGTCTAGTGTATAACATCCCAGGGTGAGACTGTGACTTTAAGAAGAAGAAGAAAGACATTGCATGTTGTCATTGTAGGTTACAACAAAAATTGTCTCAACCCAACCGATTGAATAGCAGTGAGGAGCTGCAGTGTTCGGACACTGACTCCAGTTCTTTTTCCTATATTCTTGGTCAGTGGCACAGGCAGGAGTATTAACCCAAACATGCACGTCTTCGATATTGGGAAGAAACCAGAACATCCTGAGGAAACCCACACAGACATGGGGTGAACATGCAAACTCCACACAAAAAGGACCCGAGACGGCCTGGGGTTCGAACCCAGGACCCTCTCGATGTGAGGCAACGTCGCTAACCGCTGGGCTACCATGCTGTACTGTTCATTTTCTCTCCTCATAATATCAAAAAGGCCACACCAACTTGGTCCCCTCAGGGGATTTAGTACCTGAGAGATGGAGTGAGTCTTTCTGATTGTCACCCTCCTCAAAATTACAGGAAGATCTGTCATCGTCCGAGTATGACCGGTTGGCATCCCCCTGCATCAAAAGATCATGTCAGCAGAAAGAGAGAGAGAGAGAAAGAGAGAGAGAATTATCTGAAGGGTGAACCAGCCACAGGCAAATTTAAATGGGATCCGCCATCTCTCATTCGGTCCTCATTACCCAGCTATCCAAGGGGCAGTTTTCCTTCCGTCTTGCTTCGTTTACTTCTATCCCAGTCGGCACCTACTCTGTAAGTTTACCACCTACATTTAATGCTTAGTAGTATTTTTTTGTATCGGCAAAAGCCCTTCAATTTTGCTCATCTATAATTTGTTCTGCCCTTTGATGAGAGCAATTTTTCTCCATTGGTAATACAGACAAAAGGAGGCATGAACAAAATATGATAAATACACCATGTCTTACAGAGTAAATGGAGAGATGAGCGTGATCATGACATATCACTTTGGCTAGGCTTGTAGCATTTCACACACACTAGTGTTTGAGAGCGAGAGCAAGAGAGAGCGAGAGAGAGAGCGAGAGCGAGAGAGAGAGAGAGATTTGTGTCATAATTAGTCCCCACATTGGACATGGAACGAATCTGGGGGATTAAGGCCTACTGCCCTTCTGAACACCCTGGTTTGAACCTGCAGTTAATGGCTTGTCAGTTCCCAGAGTCCATGCTCTACCACAGAGCTACTGCGGCCCGAATCTGTAATACTTGATAGATAACCGAGATATAGTACTGCTCTACCACATAGTAATTTCTCTAATGAAACAATCCAGTCACCCCTTGTCTTAGGAATTAACATGTGAAAAAGGCATGTAATGGAAAAGAATTGCAGATTTCAGGAATAAAGAGAGAAATATGTTTTTTTTCTTCTGTGTCATGGCCAGGGATTTATGAAAGGCGAAATTAGTTCAACCTGGCTCAATGATGAGAGAGTCATGTTTAATGAACCACATGAATTAGAACATTTTGAATTGAAGTAACTGAATTAAACACACCAAATAGTGTCAAATGGATTTAGATGAAAACCAGATGTTTCCATTCTGTAGTAAAAAACTAACAAACCCTACGGCAATGAGTGCCCTGGTTGCCATTTTCTAAATCGTTGTCTCATTTTGCCATGTATCTAAGGCCAAGACCGTTGAACCGAGATGACTATCTGTATCTTACCTCGGCCTGGAAGCCCTCAACCAGGATGGCAACAAGCAGATTGAAGAGGACATAGTTGCCAAAAGTCATGAGAGCTACAAAGTACAGGGCAGCACAAGGTGACGTGGAGGCCATGCCATTGTACAGCACCATGTTCCAGTCTTCCTGGGTGAGAATCTATGAAAAATATATACACAGCATGGCAAGCTCACATGTACACGCATACACCAAGGATGTATAAATCAGATCTAAGCTGGCATGCCAATATGCAAGCAAGCATTTACCCAAGTGAAAAATATCTAGAAAAACATCTTGATGCATGCTCAATAACCCAAGTAGGGAAATCACAAAAGGAGGTGAATCTGTTCAGCTGGATCAGAAGTTTATTTCTGACTGAAGAAGTCACCTGGTGAGTGACGAAACGTTTCTGAAATAAACTTCTGATCCAGCTGAACAGATTCACCTCCTTTTGTGATCTAGAAAAACAGTTTGATAAACCTTTTACTTGAGTGCAAAATGTTTTTGTGGGAATGTTGAGTATTTGTGCGTGCATGTAAAACTGAAGAAACTCTCTTTACCTGAAAGACGGTGACAATAGCCCAGAGCAGAGAGTCAAAGTTCTTCCTGTCGGGCACTGTGTCTCCTGCCTCCGTCTTCAAACTGAACTTGCAGCCAAAGATATGCATCCCCAGGATACTAAGACATACGACCACAAAGAAAAGGTTTTCCACCAGGACTAAGTGATGACATGATGTTGTTGGATTTGAGAGGAATCAGCTGATATTCTCATGGATGCCAAGGTATATGCAGACGTTTGTTTTGGTGATTCAGCAGCCATATGATCAGGAAACCTACCTGCACCATGCTTGTATTCAAATAATAACAATGAATAAACAAGCTAACAAACAAACACACACTGAGTTATGTAATAAATAGTTCACACTCAACATGAGTGGGAGATGTGTATGATGGTGGCCATTTGCTCCAGTAAAGAATGCCGCGGAGCTCAATGAAGGTCAGTGGAAAAAGAATCTCAACATAAAGTCGGATGCGTAAATAATTCCAATTAGTTGAAATCAATGGTTTCCCCCACAGCATCACGGTTTAACATATTGATGTTGATGAAATCCAAAACCTATGCAAGTGTGGAAACATCCACACATTCAATCAAGTACTCAAACCCAATCACCTACTCTTTATTCTCATCATTGTTTTTACCTCTATCCTGCTTTCATTTTCTCTGTGGACATCAATGAGCTTGTTCTCATCCTAGAAGATTGAATATCTAAGAAAATCCTGTTTCCCCTCCCATTCTACAGAGCTTTGTCTAGGATGATAAAAGGTAAACCTCCTGATAAAGGTTCTAGGTGAATGGCACTGCTAGTATTTAAGCTACAGTGAGAAGAGTGAGTATGTAAATGGCATTTGCTCCAGTTAGCTATAAGTGGCATAACATAGTGGCTCCTATGCCATCTGTCTTTGTGCAGTTGTGCTATGGTAATAGAGAGCATGCTCAGTAGATGCACATTAACCTAGGTGGGAAGACAGACACACATGCAGTTAGTAAACGCACACACACACACAAACAAACAAAACAGTGAAACAAATTGTTATAGATGCAAACAAACTCATGAGATTACCTATAGAAGCACACACTCAAAAATACACATACAGACAAACACACATGCACAGTATAAAACATAGATGTATACAAAAAAACTTAGACATGCAAACAGTGCATCCACATAATCTGTGCCACACACACACATGGAGGCAGAAGGCACAGGGGACTCCTTCCTGATATTGCTCTGCTCTCTATCATTCTCACTTTACCATTTATTGGCCTGTCACTCATGCAAGTGTCCTTTGCAATGAAAAGGTCTATCTTTTTTGCACCCTACCCTGCATTTTTCTCTCCATCAGTACTGCCAAAAGACTCACCCCCCCTCTACCTTCCCTCCCTGAAACACACACACACACACCTATAGTAACAGAAAGGACCTTACTCTTCCCTCTCCAAATTCCCCACCTCCATCATGTCATGTCCTATTGTCAACAACTTATCTGAAGTCAGGTCAGAGATCTGCTGGTGCCTATCCTAGCTCTCATTGGGTAGAAGGCAGAGAAATACCCAGGACGGGTCACCAGTGCATCCCACCTCCATCACATTAATTAAAATTATGCTTTGCCATCCTCTACTTCTCATCATATCCTTCATATTGAAAATAATGTATTAATAAGTGATTTTACCTTGAAAAAATATTTACTTTAACATTTAAATCATACTAATGCTGTTAAAACTATCTTCACTTTGACTCTGAATAAAAGATGAAACCTAGATGGAGTGTGGGGGATAAATGCCAAATGCCCTTCCTGACACCCCATGGTGGGATTGAATCTACAATACATGGCTTGTCATTGCCCGACACGTGCTCTACCAGTGAGCTACCAAAGCCCCCCAGAAGTGGAATTAAAGATAAAAAAAGATAAGAGCGCCCTGTGGGTTGAGATAATCAAGTAACATGTTGAAAGGTCAGAATAATGTGAATTATACAAGTAGTAATTCATCAATTCCTACAGACACAAACTTTTTTGCATCTTCATAATCACATCCTATAATGAGGTTGGACCTTGCACCATGTTATGTTTAAAAGCATATACTGTAGTGCAAAATATATGGACCGTGTGCTATTCTACCATTACACAGATTTATTTGGACCAATAAACTGCTCAGTTAATACCCTTTAGCATCAAAGGGGAGATTTGGGATGGCAACTGGATAAAGAGAGATGATATTTGAGCTACATCTTTAAATAAGGGAGACGTGCATATGGTGAAAAAGGCTGCAACCCAATAGTTCCATATATATCATATCATGTGATAAACCTTATGTAAGCTCTAAGCTGTTGAGGGAATCATGCTGAAACAGCTGTTTAAACTCTTTTCCATCTGCTGACATTCACTTTGGGTCTCATAAATGCAGGGAAACAAAATCACTGGCCTAAGGTAGAAAAGCCAGTAGACCCAGTGCTACAAAACACAAATGCAAACACAAAGACTCTCTGCCACCCCTTGGAATCATTACCTAAAGATGAAGATGAAGAGCATGAGGAGCATGCAGAACGTGGCTACGTTGTCCATGGTCTTCATCAGTACAACCAGTTGTCTCCTCAGGGCAGGCATGAACCTCACCAGCTTAATGACCCTCAACAGCCTGAAGGTCCTCAGCACTGACAGACCACCATCTGCCTGCCCGATTATCTCACACACACTGGGGTTTAAGTGTGTGTGTGTTTGCATAAGATAGACAGACAGAGAAAAAGAAGCAATGAACAACTTGGTGGAGAGGAAGGTCTCCTTGAGACAAGGAGTCTCATTGTCAAGAACGTGCTGACCGAGACAGCAGCAGGAGCACGCATTTAGATTGGTTTAAAAATACAAGGAACACAAAAGAACTATAAATAAATAAACACGTTAGGCAGTTTTAAAGGGGTACAAGGTTGAGGAGGAAGTTTGACTTCTCTCATGACTGTGACACACATGGTTAATGCTGTTATTGTTTTTTGTGTTTTTTAAACTGCTTTTATTTTTTTAATTTTTACTCTTATATTATTATTTTATCTTTACTCAAGTCATTTCTGAGATTGATATTGAAAAATGACATACTCTGATGTGCAAAAAACCAAGTTTATTATTTAGGTCTATTATTTGAGCATTAGAGAAGGGGCAGGAAATTACAAGTAGCAACTTACTCCTGTCCTTTTTGAGCATAAAATAATTGTTGGATTCTTTACTGAAGATTCTTTTGTTGAATAATGTTCAAGATAAAAGACTTTTGAATCTGAAAATCAATATTCAAGGCTAAAGTGCAGATATGCAAGTACTAACGGAGTCCATCACCTGTAGGTTAATAATTTCTTTAAGTCCCCCTGTGGAATCATGTCAGGCAGTTTCAGGTTGAGAACCACTCCAACAAGGATGATTTTTAGTTTGTGTAGTGCCCCGTTAAACTGGCTTCAATTTCACTGACAAACTGACGTTTAGACTCGCATTTAGCTGTATGGAGGTGAGGGTGGATGTGACTCCTTCAAGAATGCCTGTAAGTCGGTGCGCGCATCTAAACATATTATGCTCTTCTTAGAGATTCAAGGTGTTGTTTTATTTACATTGGTATGAAAGTTGGACTTTTTTCTGCACCTCTTTTAGCCCATCTCTCGTCTTCAATCATTCTGCAGTGTCAAGGCAGTTTCTTTTGAGATAGGTTTTCAGAGACATCATTGATAGAGATACAAATAAGACAAGTTATCTTTAACCCCGTCAAACTAATCGACCTTTGGGGTTTCGCAACTATTAGCTTTCCTTTCTGGTTTACTGGCTTGCTAAAAACACAATTCAGATAAACTAACAATAGCTCTGTTGTACTTATGCAACAACATTAAATTTAAATTTTTATGTTAAATTATCAGATTAGAATATATTGCAAAAATAAGTGATGTTCGCTACTCAATTGAAAAAGTGCAGTCAAAAAGAGGCCTTCCTCTGTTCATACACAACTACACAACAGTGGAGCGTCACATCACTTGCATTATGTTTGCTTGTATGATGGATTGATACCCTGTCCATTATGATTGGCATCCCTCATCCGAGGTCTTTGGTTTTGAGGTTCCAGCCTCGACAAGGGAGTCCTGCTCAAAACCACAGACTGAAGTGTCCTCAACTAGTAATCCTAGACTTTGGTCATTTGCATCTCTGTGTTGCTTATGTTCTATTCCTCCAGGTAGTTAATTACGTTTACCCATAGCTACACACGTAGAAGAATGGAGAACCAACTCTGGTCAAGTTAGTCACGCCATTTCCTTACGGTTGGATTTTCAACAAATTGTAAGCTGGCCTACTGCTGTTTCGCTAACAGAGACCAAGTTGGAGTGCATACCTGATGATGACAATGATGCCATCGAAAATGTTGTAGGGATTCCTCAGATAGTTGAAAAAACCAAAGGCAGTGAGCTTGAGGATCATTTCCAGAGTGAACATGCTGGTGAAGACGATGTTACAGATCTCCAATACGTTGGTAAGCTCCTCGGGCTACATGAAGGAAGAGAGAACAAAATAATACAGACACAAAGACAGAGAAAGAAACGGATGCGAAAGGGAGGGATCGACAAGACAGACCCACAGAGAGGCAGAGGACAGAATCAGAGGGTGAGCAGGGTGAAGACCGTTTGAGACTAGGAAGGTGGTGAAAGGATGAAGTGGGATGAAAATAAGAGGAATGGCATTATAGACCGCATGTAAGATAAAACGGAAAAGGCAGGATATGTCAATTTCAAGAAATGGAATTAACACGTGTAACGGAAAGAAAAGCATGCAGTCAAAGAGAAGAGATAAAAGAAGAAAAAGTCATTAGGCTCTTTCTACGAAATCAAAGTATCTGTGATAAAGAGCAAACAACTGTACAAGCCTCCCATTTCTCCGCCTTTATTGAAAAGGCCGTCACTCAATCTGACAGTCACTTGTACGAGCATTATTCTCTGACTGGCAAATAAAATCAAGATGCATATCTAATCCTCGAGGGGCAAATGTGAGAGGAGCGGAAATGGGCTGAGGTCGGAGATGAAGGGAAGAGAAACAGGGCCCCTCTTTTATCTCAGCCATGCATAGTCTGTGAAAAACTCCTGGCCCATCATATATATATATCAGCAATAATGAAAAGGCTGGTTAGAGAGAGAGGTGGGACAGAGGGAGGGGAGAGAACGCTGAAGTGTGTATGAAGCGGATGGTCTCATATACTGCCTGAGGAGCAGTGTCTCTTTACTCTCCATTGTTTTTGATTCTGCAAAAGAATGTATAGGCGTAAATGCACACACAGATAAAGAAATACAAAATAACACAAACATTCACATACACAAAAACATGTGTATGCACTCAGGGCTAAAATTGTCCCCACAACTCACCCCCATTGCATGAGTGTGTGTATATAAACTTGGATTTGTGCAAATGTGTTTTTCTTACACTATGTATGTGTGTGCGTGTTTCGGAGAGTACTTGTGTACATTTGTGTTATTCCCACAATATGGATCAAATGCTTTATCTCACAACCCCTGTGAATTTCAGTATAGAAGCCAGAGGAGAAGCAGCCAACAAGCTGGGCCAAAACTAGAAAACCATGTCAG
>OMLC01066708.1:7500-13876 GCA_900302585.1 Regalecus glesne | reverse complement strand
CACACACACACACACACACACACACACACACACAGAACACACACACACACACACACACACACACACACACACACACACACACACACCAAGAAAAAGATCTGGTTTGATGTTTAGCAGGAAAATAAGGCCCATATGCTGCTGTTAGGTGTTTGTATTTACTGTGGCTGCAAGCGATACGAAGCAGATTTTCAGTGAGCTGAGTTTGTCAAAATGTCTGATTTTGGAAAAAAAAACACCATTTGACAGCTCAGAGGGGAATTGAAGGATATCTCAACGCAAAGACATCACAATCCTGTGATCTGCCCTACCCATTCGGCATTTCTTTCAAAATGCGTCTGTATTTAAAGTAAAGACACACTCTTAAATATCCTTTTTTCATATCTTAAGATGTCCTTAACTGCTCTTCAGCTGCACTTGAATAAGGTGTTGAAGACCTCAACTGCTCAAAACCATTCGGACAAATCAATGACTTATTTTATTCCAAGGGTCTATTTGTGAATATGTGAGATCCTAGCGAATGAGGTGGCTTTATTTTGGGGTAAATATTAATCACGTCTATCTGTGCTTTTTTTTCTCCGTGGACCACAGTTTAAGAAAATTCTAGGAGGGAAGCCTTTAGAAAACCACAATATCACATGCAAGCAGATGTTTACCAAATGAATAGCCATGTGGTGAGATGAGTTGACACTGTGCAGGCTTTGAGTGTGTGTATGGCTTCATACATGTTGGTGTGTGTATGGCTTGTGTGTGATCCTGTTAATGAAACACAAAGGCAGACCACCTATTGTGCAAGTAAGTCAATTTAACACAAGCTCAATGATTTTACACATACTCTAAACACTTAATGAAATTCAGCTAGGTTCCCTTCCATGTGATTATGGCTTAATCGCCTTATCAAAACAGACATCGCTTTTCTCTTACACCCCCCCTGGTGACAGTTTACACACACCAAATCTCAGTTCTGCTCCAGTAAAGACAGGTGGTGCGTTTCACTCGTTTTGTCTGAGCAGGGCATGAAATAGGGAGATGATGGCTCTATTTGTTTTACCCGTAGACTGCTGCTCCACATGATGTGGGACAGCATAAAATAGCAGGGCCTCATGAAAAGGCTCCCCTTACCTCGTTCATTATGCAATTATGCGAGGCATTTCGTGTGGCTATGGAACAGATGTTGTGTAATTAACCTCAGTGTGGAGATAGGGTTCTGCTCCATTGTCTCTAACCTTCAGGAATGAAACGGAGACCAGGCTTGGGTGGAGATAAGTGAGGGCCTATAGAAATTTAAATGTGTGAGCAGACCAAACTGAACAAAGTCGAAACCCAATATGGCTGCAAGAGACTGAACTGATACTAATTAACCACTACTTAAAGATGGTCCTCCTCACCATTGTCCCTGACCTTCAGCAGCGACTGAGAGGAGATGATGTTTGGACCAGCAGGTGGTGATAAGAGAGAGCATATTCCTGGGTAGCTGTCAGCAGGATTTCTCTTTTTGTAATAGCCAAGATGTTAATAAGTGATTATCTTAGCATCTGAAGGCTTTGTGTGTTTCATGAATTTTAAAGAGAAAAGACAGATAACTCATCTGTGTAGAATAAATGACTGGGTCTTCTATGCTTCTAGACTTGTTACAGATACTTGGCTATTCATATGCTTGTTGTGCTGTACGTCCAGTTGTTACAAATGCAGAAAATCCATAACCAAAGTTTAAAATAACTGTAAAGATTGAGCCAAAATGTAATTATAATAGAGAAAAATAAATATTTACATAAAACTTGGAGCTTTGAGCTATGGAACAATTTTTGGGCGAGTAAACCCTGGTCGGTTTCTTGCACCAGGTTTAAAGCATATTACCCAAAATATATATCATAATCCACAGAATACATATTTTAAAGCCATTTAACTGTATCTAGAGTGGAACCTAAAGGGGATGTTCAAAATGTCTGAAGCATAGCTGGTTGAGAGGTTTCACCCTCATGTTCATCCAACCAGATCTAGACATGGGCACACAACTGCCAAGTGAACCTCCGGCCTGAAAAGCTGAATGTTGAACATTTTATAAATTATCAATGAAACACACAAAACAAATGAAGAAAAGCAATCACGGATCATGCCTAAAAGGACCACTTATAATCTGAAAGTCAGACTACTTTGGTGTGAGTTTCTAAAAGTTTTGATCTGCATATTAACTATGGAAAATGGGCTTGTTCTCAAATAGCACCTTTCCTAGTCTAGTCTTAGTGATTTACAACTAATGCCTCGCGTTTACTAAGCATGGGGGAATTGAGGCTCGATGCCCTTTTCCTGATGTCCTGTGGTGGAATACAAACCCGCTACGCCTGTCTTGAGGCCACGCGCCCTACCACTGAGCCACAGCAGCACCAATATTACTTTCAAGACAGACTTTGTGGCTACCCCTTTGCAACTCGTTTGATGAATGCCCCTTCAAGTTCCATTTTCTGTTGTCTTTTTTCCCTGAACGTTTTAACCTTTTGCACAACCCCCCCCAAAAAACGAAGGAAACACCTTTCCCTGTGCTCTACTTCAGCTTTAGATGGTAAAACAGAGATGACTTGAGGGACAAAGTTCCCGTCTCGTAATACACTGCAGGGCAAATTGAGTTCAATCCCTTTAGTGTTTTTAAATTTGGTTTGTGGGCTCCATATCTGTACAGGTACATGGCCATGGCCCAAAGCGCGTCTATGAACTAGTGTGTGGCCTTCTCCTCAGGCCAAGTGTTTTCTCCTTGTACTGTGTCTGTTGGTATTCTAGTGACTCGCTGATTGCTGAAGTGGGAGCTGAAGGAAGAAGGTAGAAGGAATGACAGTAGTAATCCAATATCATGCTACAATTCTGGTGTAAAAATTGCCAAGTTTTGCAGAGCAATCTGCCCTGCCTGCCTGCTCAAACCAGGTCTACAGCTCCTAGAGTAAGGCAAACGTAATTTTTCTACCATTTGCCTCACTTAAGCTGGTGGAGGCCTTCATACTGGCATAGGTTTCTCCTTCCTGAAAGGCTCAATAAAGGGATAACTATCAGAATTATACCTGCCGACTGGTGTTAAATAATGTAAGGTGGATAGAAGGAAGGAAGGTCTGTTTATTCTTGTGTGTTCAAAGCTCATCTGAGTCTTGTTCATGTAAAGGAAGTAAGTTGTGTTAAAAATAATTTTGACAGGAAAACTCATATTTGCAGATTCTATCCTGTTGTTCCTGACTGTTAATTGAAATCGATCTGGTTCACATTTTCATGGTGATTCTGCACTTCCCACGATAGTTTCTGAAACTCCTTTTGTGTTGAAAGCTCTGGATTGCACCGTTTCACTTCCATAGCAAATGGTATATGGTGATCACCCTCATTTCAAAGGGAAGCAAAAGAGGTGATTTGACTCCGTCATTCAACACCAGTCTCAATGATACCAACTGATAATGATTTCCACCTAATTCCATCCTGTTTCCAAAATACTAAAGCTTCCTTTGTCAGGAAAATACCAAAATGTCTCTGTTCGCAATGTGCTTTGTTCTGTATGTCTTGATTCACAACTATAGGTCCCCATATCGTACAGATAAATCCCCTGTTCACTATGGTACTGTGTGAAGAAAAAGAAAAGGACAAAAACTAAAGAGATTTGTGGAGAGAACAACCCAACTCCAAGATATCTATGAATTGAAGAACAAAATAGAAACAAACATTGCATTACAGTGTAGAAAAATGTTAACATGTTAAAGATTCTGAATTTATTCTAGTATTTAAGATGACAAAAATGTTAATAATAAAACAGATCGTTTGTTGGCATACTCTGTGAGTTTATCTTAAATTTGCACCAGAAAACATTTGCACTTTAACACATTAAATCATTTTATGATGGCTACGGGGGAATGACACTATTGTGATTCAGTTCAGATCTCGAGAAGCCTCATTTTCACAAGGCATTTTGTCTGCCACTGGGCATCATGGTTGCCTTTGCAACAGCTAACATAAAAGATGGAGCCATAATCCAAAAAGATAACACCTATGGGAACAATCCCTTGGCTTGATTTCTTGTAATAATTCAGGAAAGAGTAGGGTAATCACTATTAGACAGACTATATTCCTAATTGTACAGATGAATATGCAAATCTAAGAATTTACTCAAAGATACGTTTTTCCTCAGACTGTGGACAATGAGGCAACAGCAAAAGTCTATCATCTAAGTCTTGTTGCTTTTCCAGTCTGTTTGGAAACTTTGAATTTGTCCTTAAATCCACTGAAACGACACAACCGCACAAACACTCATACATAGAGACAAGTACAGATGCATTCATTCACAGAATGGATCTACACAGAGGGGGCGGAACTGCATTCAAAGTACAAGCAAGGTAGTATGTATATGTCTGCATATGCACAGTGACAATGTGTGTTAGCCAAAGCAGTGGAAATATCACCATCAGTAGCTGTTGACTAATGCTACTGTTTTATGGACGAGGAGATATGGTCACAAATATAGCCTCTCAGAACGCAATGAATGTGTTGTGTGTGTGTGTGTGTGTGTGTGTGTGTGTGCGCACACATGCATGTGTATGCTTGCATAGGCGCTTGTTTATTTGTGGCTGACCTGTAGCAGGTCCTCCAGATCGCCGCCCACCTCCAGCACCACAGAAACCGAAGCGAAGGGGCGACTGGCCATCTGCTGTCGCTCCCTCATTAGTTGCTAGAAAGAGAAAGAGAGAGACCAGGATAAGAAACCAAAATAGTGAAAGAGAAGACGAAGGGCAGGGAGATGATGAAGACAGACAGGCAGAAAAGAAAAAGAGTGGAAGGAAAAGGTTTAGGATCAAGAAAAAGGACACCAAATAGTGTAAAAAAGGCAACTGTTGGAGAAGGAGAGGATGAGGGCAGGGAGTTCATAAAGAGTCATGACGGGGCAAAAGATGGTGGATGAGAAGGCATTGGGTAGGAGTAGGTAGAGGCAGTAGAGAAGGAAAGAGAAAATGAGAGAGAGAAGTGAAAAATAAAGTTGGGACACAAGGAAAGTGGGGAAAAATGATGCAGACATCGTGGCCCAGCAGAGGAGAGGGAAGACACATAGACAGTCAGAGAAAGACAGTGTGATGGGCGGTGGGTAGTTGAAGGTAGTTGGAGAGAATGAGGCACAGAGAGAGCGGGTGAGGGGGTGAGATGAGATGAAAGCATCAGGGGGAGAGGAGAGGGCAGAAAGGAATAACAGGTGGTAGAGGTGTTTGGAGGGAGGGAGTCAGGGGGGAGGAGAAGAAGAGGGCAGGGAGAGTTGATTAATGAGGAAATGGCAGATGAACAAAGGTATGCACCGAGGCCTGCAACATCAGCATGGGATCCAAACACCCTGATGAGAACATCCACACAGACACACACCAGCAAACAAACAGAGATATATGCAAACAAGATGCATTCCTCTGTGATGGACACAGGTCTTTTCACCAAGCCAACTGCACATGCAGAAATAAATACCAACATAGACCCACCCTATGAAAACAAACATAAGCATTTATATTGATGAAACTGGAGCAGGGGAGCAATAACAACACTCAGAGAACCTAGAGAATGATTTGCTCAAGATCACAAACAGTAATGTGCCCACACACATAAAAACCAAGGTATAGACCAGACATTCATAAATAAAAATACCCTTGAATTTGTACAAACACACAAAAGAGGGTAAAACAGAGAGAAAGAGAACCAAGTCCCCCATATAAACACACACATACCCCCAAACACATCCTTTCTCCTTCCATCTTTTTCCACTTCAATACAGTCATGTTAATGAGGTTTTGTTTCTACATTTAGCTTGAGGGTGGCCACCTGTTTTATGGAAAACAAACACATTTTTGGGGGATTATGCGCCAAGCTCCAATCATCACTATGTTTGCTGTTAGAAATGAAAATACAGCTGGTGGAGCAACACATATCTCAGAACATCCAATGCTGGAAAAGCAGAAGGAATGTCTGGGCTGCAGATTTAACACAGGTGACAAAACAGTTATTGGTTGAGATCTCTCAAAATGCAACTTTTCCAGCTAAGGTGAACATTTAGAAAAAAAAAAGAACGAAAGACTGGAAGAAGACAGAAAGAAAGAAAGAAAGAAAGAAAGAAGGAAAGAAATGGAAAAGCTAAAAGATCAACAAATGAAATCCCCTTTCAATGCTGATGGGACCTGTGTAAGGCTGTAATAACGCCATGTCTATGACTATGTTGCACTTTGACATTAACTGCTTGTCAGGTCTTATACTAGCTTGCCACTGGCTCTTCAATGCTGCTGTCAGCCTCTGTAAGCATGAATGAATACTACACCTGTAGCTACATCGGAGCATTCAGGCACTAAAGCTATGGTTACAGCTTTGCTAGTGTGCTGCCGAGCTG
>OMLC01066708.1:0-2500 GCA_900302585.1 Regalecus glesne | reverse complement strand
ACTGGTCAGATGTGGATTTAGAGTTACTGGAGAGCATCACAAATTCGATGATCAAAATGGGGATGAGCTAATCAATTAAGTGGTGAAGTTTGGTCTTGGTCAGTATTTTAACAGTGAACTTCATATGCAAATGCAATTAATAAAAAAGAAAAGAAGATGAAATAGGTTGCTGTAAATATACATTTTATGATTTATACCTGAAATGGAAAGCAAGAGCTCATTATAATGCTAAATTCAGTCAAGCATTAGGTGACTCCACAATATTACTAATCTGTTCAGTTCAAATGAAAAGGCTCAATATATTGACATGCCTACACAAACCACAGTCTCTGGTTCTCAACTCTCAGGGAAAAATGGTCAAAATCATCACATTGGAATGTCTTTGACTACAGTAAATCTTTACAGATCGAACTTAAAACTTTTAAGGCAGACTCGAGCTGGAATATAGATTTTATTAAAAGCTGTCTTCTTAAAAAGTCTCTCTTACTAGCCATATCCATTGTATGTTAACCAAATTTTGGCAATTTACTTAAGAAGTCCATTGCTTTTCACTCGATACTAATCGCAAAATATTAGCATCCTTCTGACTATCTGTGACAGAATTTTGATACAATGGTCATTATCTACCTTCTCTAATAAACCCCAAAATCAGGGGCTATTGGAGAGTTTATTTATTGGAGTTTATAACCCCTAAATACTGCTGAAACTTCATTGTATCACCACTTTGTTTTTGGCTTCATAAGCACTGTGTCCTCTGTTAATCTCAAATGTTTTTGTCCCCCTTGTCAAAGTCATTGTCTCTGAAACAAACCATGTACGAGACGGCAATCTTAACTGTTTCCCCTTCATCATGTTATTCATTTCACACAGCCTCAGGCCTTTATGCAAATAACCTGCTAACATTTATTTCAATAGCTCTGATGCATTGTCTGCACCATCAAGCTTTATTACTTATTATTTTCACATGCATACAGTCAATCTTTGTGCATATCTGAAGATTGTCATGTTGTCATTCTAGGTGAAGTCCCTGTGAAAGCCATGAACTGGAGTCAAATTCCATGGATGTGAAAACCCACAAGGCCAATAAAGCGATTCTCATCCTGATCTTTTGTTTCCATGGTTAGTTTATTATATGCTCTGAGACTGTTTTAGTGCTTTGACATTATTTACAAGTTGGCTTTACCCCTGTGTCAAGTTGTAAAGGAACCAGTATCCCATTGACTAAAAGTGGGGCAATCCACTTGTCCTTATTCTCTGTACTCAGTCAGATCTGTGTCTGCCAACTCAGTGGAGTGCATGTTTTCTTCTTCTTTTCTGGATACTATACTGAGGGAAAAATGAATCACTGAGATCCTCCTTGTCAACTGTGTCATTAACTGTGTGTTCCTTGTGTCCTTTCATTTCAATTTTAGAAAAACACATTTTTACATAATGGTTTCGTCCCTTGCATTTTGAACGTGGTTTCCCGTAAGCAGGACACTGTTTTATGCTGGTCACAACATCCCTTGCAACATAACGTGTCAATGACCTTGTGTTTGAATTCGGTAGAGCACTTTCCCCTGACTCAAATGGCTTCCACTCTCTCACCCACTTGACTGGCTGCTCCATGTGCATTCTCGTCAAATGACTTTCCATGTTGCTTCACTATCTCTCCCGCCTGGCATAACTTCTCTGCTGTTGCCAATATGAATTGTGTCTCTCTCAATAGTTTTTCTCTAATCCCTTTGTCCTTAATTCCCAAAACTATTGGTCCCAAACTGTAGTCTCAGATTTCATTGGAATTGCACAATTGTGCTTTTAGCTTGAGGTCTGTGAGGAAACCATCAAATAACTCCACCTGACAATGCGTTCGCAAGGGAAATGCATTTTGTTCAGGTTAAATTCTATTTAACAGGTAATGCTCATTGACTTTCTTTAAGACCTCTTCCAATTTTGTTTGTTCTCTCTCGCTTAACCTCAGTGAACACAAAAGTGTTGAGGAGTTTGAGTGTTTCTGGACCGGTAATGGTAAGCAGCATGGCCGTCTTCCTTTCAACTGCTTGTTTTTCTACTCCAACAGCTGCTAAATACATTTGAAACCACTACTTGATAGTCCTCCAGTTAGCATCCACATTACCTGACAATTTGAATGGCTCGGGTGATTTTATAGCATCCATTTCCTTTTCAAACTGTGTCCCTTCTGGCGCTTGACAAAGAATACCGGTTTCCTGGTAGCATGCAATGTTCTCATTTCAGAGTAAATAAGACATTAGGAAGTTTGTAACTTCCTGCTAGTGATGCTGCCTTTTTTATCGGACTTTACAAAAACATGACACCCCATCTATCTTCTCATCAGGACGTAACATTGCTTTGAATAACTACGGCGACACACAGGTAGATAAAATATTACATTTTAAGTCCAGACGATTCCCGATTACTCAAATCTTCAGGGGAAACAGAAAAAAGGTTCAAGTTATCGAGACAATATGTCTCCCACTAGACAATGAGCACATAACTTATA
>OMLC01066706.1:0-13332 GCA_900302585.1 Regalecus glesne | reverse complement strand
GTATCGATCCCTGGCTCCTTCAGAAAGTGTGTTTAAGTGTCCTTGAGCTAGACACTTAACCCCCAACTGCACCCTGTCTGCTGCAGCTTCTCACTTATCCAATACAATAGGATGGGTAAAATTCAGAGGACAAATCTCCTTGTGGAAATACATTGATCCCATAAAGTGCCTTTACTTTCCTTTTTTTCTTTCCTTATGTATATATACACTTAAGTTCAAGCATGGAGGTGAATAAAGACTTGATGTACACACTCATGAACCAAACCAAGTAGCCTGATTCACAACACATTATTTTACGGTGCTCTTTAATCGTGAGGATAAGCAAAGTGCAGCCTATAAAAGATACAAGAGTTTCAATCATGAAGAGCGTGGATTGTAATGTGGTGAAGTAAGTAATAGGAAATTAATTGGTGAGTTTTTTTTTATTTAATTGCTGATATGAGATGTTATGGCTCTCTTTCATCGGAGTGAAATGAATCATCTCTGGTGTTTATCATCCTTGTCAATAAACACAACCTTCTCTCTCTCTCTACTGTGTTAAAAGTCACAGGTTATGACCACAATTTTACGATATTGGATATAGTCGGAGAAGTGCATGACAGATGGACAAAAAAACAGTTATTACATCCCAGCATTTGAACAAATATTGTGAAAGTGGCACACTTCAAAGGTAAAAATGTATCATGCTTCCAAATTTTATGAAAACCTTTTAAGCAGACTCGAAGAAACTGCATATGAAGAAACAAAAATATAATAATAATAATTCAAAACATTGGTTGACACTGCAGTTTTAGATTTTCTTGTTCCTCCATTTCAAGTGTTTTTGCCATTTGCTATATATTGTTTTTGGATTTATTGCTTGTATATTGTAAGACTAAACTTTTATCTTCATGTTTCAGTGGGTCATCACTGAAGACAATATTCTGTCAGGTCAAATGATGAGCACCTAAGTTTCTGAATTTTGATTATTGAGTGGTACCATGCAAAAACTAATACCAATCCACGTATCCAAAAAATTGCCATGGTCACCTTAAAATTATCCACTCTCCAAAATTAGCAAATAAATATAGATGAAGTGCCTAACTAAACCCTAAGGATGAAGTTTGTTCCATATTCATCCTTTTTAAAACACCGGATTAAAAAGAAAGTGCTGTGACACAGAAACTTACATATGGGAGACCCACAGCACGGTTCCTCTCAACAGTTTTTTTGACCTCATCCAGGCTGCCATAGTCCCATCGAGAGAGTTGGAAACCCAGTGACCAATGGGGGGGGATAACAGGCCTGCCAATCAGCTGCAACATAAACCCAGGACACTGTTAATGCAATCTCTTTTGTCAGAGGAACTACTTAAGTTTTCCCAAAGTGGCCCTCTGTGTGATGCTGTCTTGCCTATAGCAGTTGTGCCTCACCAGAAGGAATTCCTGCACCACTTGTTCTGGTGTGTCTCCGAAAAGAATGTAGAAGTCTAGAACTCCTCCGATCGTTCTGTAAGTCACAGCTGGAGCTGGCTGTAAGGTTACCTCTGAAAGAGGATATGTACAGTTAACAAATATGGCATAACATTTATGAAAAACTGACTTATTCTTAAATAGTGCCATTCTACTCCAGTGACCATTCAAAGCACTTTACATTGTATGCCTCACATTTACTGAGAATGGCGGATTATGGGCAGATGCACTGATCCGGCTCACGATGCTCAACAATGGGATTGAACCTGCTATCTTCGATTTGCAAGCAAACGCTCTGCTGAGCCACTGTGGCCTGCACGCGCACACACACACACATGCACTCACTGTTGGGACCCCTCTTTGACTACATCTATTCCCTGACCCTTAACCCAAACCAACTACTAATCTGAACCTTAACCCTTAAACCAAGTCCTAACTCTAAAATAGACCCCCTTCATCACGGTGACCCTTAAAATGCCTCCACTAGGTAGGTGGTTTCAGTAGGGCCGTGATAGCCCAATGGTTAGAGCACTTGCTCCTGGTAAGCATTTGCTGTCTCAGGTAGGTGGTTTCAGTTTTTATATTCTGATAGGAACATGTGGTCCTCATTAGGATAGAAAAACCTGACGCGCAGATACACACACACACACACACCTCACAATAAATCAACATTAGCCAAAACCCTCTTAGTTGTAATACTTAGGGGCTTGCATGAAAATTACTGCAGAAATTGTATGGTAAAAGAGTAAAATAAATATTGCCATAGTATCTTTCAAAAGTTGGCCCTTTTAAAAAAAATAAGGGCAGCATCTGTTTTATTTGCCATAAAAGACAGGACAATCCAAATGGTTGAATTACCCTGAAAAAAAATTGCCGTGAATTTCTTTTCCCTTAGCATTTTGTTGTCTGTTGTTATTATCTATGTGTACACACATATATGTGCACATGTGACATATTTCCTGAAAGTTCCTCTTCAAGGCAAAAAGCTGAGAATTTACACGCGTAAACAAGTATGTGCATATTAATGCATGCATATGAATCTTTACAGGGGTTTGAGAATTAATTTGACTGACTGAATTATATAAAATGAAGTTGTCCCATCAATATTATATAGGTATGAACAATTTTCAATTCAATTCATTATTCAATAATGTTAAATATTTTCAGGATTTAAAATATTCAATTATTCCAACATATATCAGATCACCTGTTGGAGTGACAAAACGTTTCTGAAAAACGTCTGATCCAGTTGAACTGATTCACCTTTTTGTGATTAGATTGTTCTGTCTCTTGGACTGTTTGCATCAGGATGAGACATTACTCTCCATATGAAAATATGAATTGTTTTAATTAGCCAAGTATAAACTTGAGATGTTTTGGTCATGCAGACTTTAAACAGACATAATATCCCATTGAACAAATATTGCAAATAGGACAGTGAACATAGACAAAAGAGGAGGTCAAAAGCCTCAGTATGAAAAATCCTGCTATTAATTTGTCATTTCTCAAGTTTAGTTGGGTAGCATTCACACCCTTCAAAACCCACACTTCAGTTCACTTGGAAGCAGACTGAGACCTTTTTTTCCAGGCATTACTGTTACATTTGATAGGTCTACAACAGACTTCAAGTAATTTCAATCACACCACCAGAAACAAATCAGGCTGATCCAGAGAATGCATTCGAGTCCAAGTTTTTTTAAATTGTAGCAAACAAATTAGGTGCAGGCAAAGCTATAGATTCGACTCTACGGTAGCATAACTAATGGTGTTTTTGCCAAACAGTCAACAACAATCAATGTTTTAGTACCCCGTGGGTTATATTCTATTGCTATGTATTTTGTACATTATATTGCTTATATTTTGTATTCATTGTTTAGACTATACTTTTTAGTGTGTATTATTCATACTGGTGTTTGTAGACTTCCGCTCTGCTTTTAATACCCTGCAGCCACACATCCTTCTCAGTAAGCTCAGACAGATGCTTTTAACCCATAATACGATCATGTGGTATCACTCGTTATTGACCAACAGGACCAAGCAAGCCCAAGTGAATCATCTGAGTCAAGTCACACCTCACACCTCAAGGAATGCCTGTGTGTCAGTTCTTCAATTTTTTTTACATTATATACAAATTATACAAATAATACCCCAAGCTCCATCAAAGTCCATGTCCACTCTCACAACTTGAGGACAAATTATGACAAATAAAACAGACAGATCATTGTCCAAAGCAATCATCCCAGCAATTTTGTTGTCAAGTCATCTGATGATACTGCTATCTCATGACCTATGGCCACAGATAGTGGCACTTCTAGCGTAAGTTTAGAGGTTAGAAAATTTGTATAATAGCGCGATGACCTCCATCTCATTGTGAATACAAAGAAAACAGAAAAAATATGTTTTAACCCAGGACATCTAGGGGATCATTCTCCACTACTGATCAATAAAACTTGCATTACCTACATTCCTTTTTTAATATTCTTTGGTGTCTATTGACTATAATCTGTCTGGGAGTGTTCATATGAACTTTACATAATAATTATCATAATAATTGTTCCCTTATTATTCCCACAAGGGGACATTTTAAATTCTCTGCATTTAATCGATCCTATTTATAGGGACAGTGAGTAGCCACCATGAGGCACCTGAGGAGCAGTAAGGGTTCAGTGTCTTGCTCAAGGACACCTCGACATGCTTTCTGCAGGACCAAGGATCAAACCGGCAACCTTCAAATCACCAGATGACTGCTCTACCCACTGAGCTATGCCGCTTAACATGTACTAAGATATAACAGGAACTCTACTTTTTGCACAGACTCAAGGTGTTGCGGACTGGACAGAGGGTAATGGTGTCATTTTATCATAATGGGATAAGTAGTATATTGAATTGTGGAATTTCAGGTTGGTTTGACATCAGTTAAATTAAAATTGCACACAGAAATGTGGGTCCACACAGCACTGAAAGTGATGGGAGTGAGAGACCATCTCTCCCTTAAAATGCTCTGAGAAGACAATAGTTTAACAGGCTAGGAAAATTAACACTGACCCCTCTCACATCTGAAATAAACTGCTCACATCAGGCAGAGACAAGAGGGTCCCAGTTAACCATAAGAAAAATACGTGAACAGGTATGAAAACACTTCACGCTGAAATTACTAAACTCACAACATAAGGAGGGTGTGAAATAAGGGGTGGTTGTGTGAAATAAGGGGTGGTGTTGCATTTGAATGCACATTAATTCTACACTTGTCTGTGCAATATATTTTAAGGGTGGCATAGCTTAGTGGGTAGAATGGTCATCTGGCAATCAGAAGGTTGCAGGATCAGTCCCTGGTCCTGCAGAAAGCATGTTAAGGTGTCCTTGAGCAAGACACTGAACCCTTAACTGCTCCCCGAGCACCATATGGTGGAAGCTCACTGCTCCTATACAATAGGATGGGTTAAAATGCAGCAAATTCAAAATCTCCCCTTGCGGGACCCATAAGGAAGTGTATTTATGTTTGATACTGCATTATAATGTATTTATTTTTATGTGGCAGGCTTTATTTACAAGGCAACTTTCCCTCAGGATAAATATAGTGAACTAGTATCTTGAATGTTGAGTGCATAAACACATGAGTGTGGCTTTGTGTTGCATTACCCATAGCATTGCTATTCATGAGAAAGACTCCAAATGATTTTCCACTTTCGTCTTCCAGACAGAGAAAGAAGGGGTAGTGTCCATAGAGGTTGTGTGTTCCCTGGAGAAATGGATGGCAAGAAGGGAAGGATGTTGCAGACAAAGTGAAAAGAGGAGAGGTAGGGAGGGAAAGGGAGGGAGAGAGAGTCAAATCAAAGCTGAACAGGTGATTTTCCAATCAGCTTTTGGGACATTCAATTACAAGCTCTTTTGGGGGAAGGATACACATGTTGAGAGCCACACAAACCTTGTATACAAGTATGCAAATATGCATTAGCACTAACACATAGACTCAACAAAACATCTAGTAAGCCAAAATGTAGATATTTGAGGACAAACACATACATCTGTTTACATACATCCAAGGTGACCCTGTAATAGCTGAGCCCTTAATCACTCAAACATGCCAGATTGTATTAATGATAATTGGAGAACTATTAGAACAGTTCTACATTCAATCAAAAATGTCAAAACATGGATCGATCAACACAATTAAATAAAAATCAAAAACACAAATGTCAATGCATGACAGAATGTGTACATGAATATGTCCAGTCTATTGTGTGGGAGTACGTGTTTGTGTCAATGTCCTAAAGGTTACAGTTGTCCTTGAGTGTAAAACCAAATAGCTTCTAGTGTTAGCTTTTATTGCTATGACATTGTTATTTGTGCTTTTTTTGTTTGTTTTCCTTTTAAACTTTAGATACTATTTGGAGTGGAAGTAAATGCTGAAATTCCATGATTTGTTGGGGGAAAATCCTTAACAAGTTCCATAAAGAGCTGACTTTCTGATATCTTACATGTTTTCTTGATGCTAATCATGAGCAAGCTTGCAAGTATAGAAGGTGATCGAATTGAACAATATCCACAGGGCAGCTCATAGTAGAGCAGTACAGAGTTAGGTGAGTTCTCAGTAAATAACTGTGGTGTATGTATGTGTGCTTATTTCTTGGTGTGGGTGTCAATCCCCTCACCCCATTGGGGAAGGCATCTCTGGTGAAAATTGGCCAAGTTCTCCAGTTAGTATCATGAAGAAAACTTTTATGGACGTGTTCTCCCAGTCCATAAATATTATGGGATGGTAGTCTGGCAGATAGTTGGAGGTACTGGTCGGCAAAAACCAGTGGACCCATTGAGGTGTCAAACCTAGATGTGTGCCATGAAGAAAGGGAAAAGAGAAATAACAAACAGAATTAGAAAAAATGCTGAAATAGGTCAATGTTAAAGAAAGAAGGAAAGAAAGAGTCGAAGGGGTCTAAAGGGAATGAGTAGAGTTGGGGTGAGTGAGTTTAACTGGGAAGAGGAAGCATGAGATAGAGTAAGAGAGAGCCAAGAATAAAGAGCCAAGCATATTAGGGGATTTGAACTGAAAAGAGGAAAAAACCAGGCCAGCCCATCAAGCTCTAACAAGCCCTGTCTACTGTGTTCATCGAACCTTCAAAATAAGACATATAGTGCTGGTTGAAATACCAGGCCTGTTGTGGTCCCAAACGTTTGCTAAAACAGATAAAGAAATACAATGTTAGGAAACTACTTCAGATATATGCAATAAAACAGGCCAGTGAGAAGTTACAAGCAGGCCTACACACATCTATGCAAAATCATATGTGGAAATGACTTACACTTTGCTCACAATTTAATCTTACACATTAGCTAATGGAGCTGCTTTAAGGGGTATTTACCCGCTGAATGAAACATTTTATTTATTAATAGCATTTATCTTTTATAGAAAATGGCCTCAAGATATGGGGCCAAACAGTACATTGATCACGGATACCACTACTGCAATAAACTGGATATTTAAAACGTATCCCCACTTTTTCTCATTTTTTTCCTTCAGCGCATATTTTTAAGTCAATTTGGTGAATAAATTCAATTGCTGCACTTTTGCCAAAAATGTACTATCATCTTAAAAGTTCTTAATTATTTTCTTGCTCAGAGGATTTTTGTACAAATTTGACAGTGACAGATGTATTTCTCCTGCGACATGCATAATTTTGAAATGATGTTAAGAAAACAATGGACATTGAATAGTGATAATTCTTCACTTCACCTAGTTATATTGTTTTTTAAGCTTGAACTAATTTGCCTGTGGTCAGATGATGTACAATAATACATATAATAATGCATGTGAAGTGAATGACCTGAGTGACTAGTCTAACCCATGGCCCTTGGGAGAGATCACACATGATATGAATAGGGCAACATGTTAATACACAGGAGCTGCAACCTGTTCTCCAAGTTGTATATGAAAAAAGATAAACAATGGCTGATTACAGTCACTAGTTACATTTTCAAAGCAACCAAACTATTCCAACTTAAGGTTCATTTAAGATAACAGGGGAAACAATGGACAGGCTTCTCAATCACACACAAGGGGTTCTAGTTGCAGTTAACTGAGATAAGTTAGTGAAATAGCAGGAAGGGTAGGTTGATATAAAACTAACAACGCAGGGGTTTGAGGAAAGTGTTCAAGTGGAGAACCCACTATACTGAGAACAGACAAATTTCTGCCAAGACAGTGAAGATATTTGGGCCCAAATAAACTGATTAACAGTGGTAGGCACATCACCATGACAGTAGGGTGAAAGGCAAGAAAAATGCATCCTGCTGAATTTCAGGGGTGGCATGGGTCATGAGGTAGAGTGGGTTGTCTAGTAATCGAGAGTTTGAAGGTTGAATCTCCAGCTCCTTCAGAAAGCATACTGAAGTCTCCTAAAGGTAGACACTGAACCCCTAACTGCTCCTCAGGCCCAGCTGACCACCGCTCCTATATAATAGGATGAGTTAAAAGCAGAAAAAAACGTTCATTGTAAGAATACAATGACTAAATAAAGTGACTTCCCTTTCCTTTGATATCATTCAATCAAAACATCACTGCTCGTATCTGCCTGCCTGCTTCCCTGTATATTCATGCCTCCTTAAATATGCCTTTGGTGCCCATAAAATGGTAGTCAGTGAATTTTTAGTATGTCAGAAATGTACACTGATTCATATTTCATTTTTGTATGAGACAAATAAGAATTGAAACTTGTAAAACATCCTCTCCTTGAATGTGTGCCTGGTTACCATAAAGTAAAGCAACTATGGAAATACCCACTGGGTGTTGTTTTTGCCTGAAAGAATAAAATAGCCTGGAAACTGAACAGAGAATCTACTTTGGTTTCATTTACTCGTTAGTGTATACATAATGAGTGAAATAAGAGATTCATGAGACATAAGAACACAACTCTGACAAATTCATGTACATAGTTAATAGTGTTAAATATGGATTTATATACTATGTAACCCTGTTCTTTGCATTATGCAGTTGAAAGATCTACAGCAAATATATTGTCTTGTTTTGTTGTTGTTGTTCATTAAGTTAATTTGTCTGTTTGTGTGTGGGTCAAGAGGCAAATGGTGTCATTGATGATAAAGATGTCAGCAAGAACCCATATAGTGTACCTAGATTGAAATGTGCATGATAATGCCTTCTCATCTCCATGGGGGACTGGCAGAGTACACATGAAGGTGACGTGTGGCGTTATGTGAGAATAATGCATATCAATGAAATCAGACGGTGGTCAAGAGATCACATCAAAAGGATTTCTCAACGCCCTTTATCAACTGAGTTGGTGTTTCCCACTAACCAAACATTTAAAAAGCAAGAATTGTTAAGGGAAGAGCACATGCTGTCAACTAACTAACCTTGTCATCCACATCTTGATACATTATGTCACCCCTAAATAACTGTTTTTCAGGGCAGATTGTTCTAGTGCAACGGACCCGTTCTTTCTTTTTGTTTGCTTCCATAGTGTATGCTAAACGTGTGCTTCTAAACTTTCCCCACCCCATCCCAACTATACCCTTTGGTACGCGGTATGTGTCTCCATCAATGTCACCAAGGCAAACTGCATATTTAATGTACTTGGCAAATAATATGATTCAGATTTAGATTCTCAGAGACAGACTGCATTATCTCAGGAACCTGAAAATAAACTGTGTTCCTCCCGTTGTGTTATTTGATGATGATTTAGGTCAAAATGCTTTAACTTTTTATTCTCATAAGCACTATTCAACAGTCAAGGTCTACATTCAAAATCTTAACAATGTGATCTGGGGAGAGTATGATGTATTTTTTTCAATTTTTAACATTTAAGCTGATGTAAGCATAAACAATTCAAGGCCAAAGTTAAGGTAAAGTCAAATCAAGACTAGTCAGCTTTATTAGTATAGCCCATTGTGATAATGAGCCAAAGTCAACTTTATTGTCAATTCTGCCATTTGTATGGGACATACAGAAGATTGAAATGACATTAATCTCTAAACCTGGCATAGGCATGTACAAATACTAGACACGTTTAAAAAATGTTGAATAAAAAATACTAAAAATATACTAACAATTTAAATACTTGTAAGTTAACCTAGGGTTGGCAGGGACAATAACAAAGTGCAGACCAAGAACAAAACCAATGATAAAAATGCTGCAAAAAGTGACACAAAGATATGCATACATCATCCACAGGATGAGTAAACAGCAGCAGGTTTGAAGTAGTGTGTCATACAAAGTTGCTCATGCTGAATATAGGCATGGTGGTGACGAGTGTTGGCATGTGCCATTGGACATATATTGGGTAACTACAGTGATGCAGCTGGTCAGAATCTTCTCAATGATGCCTAGGTAGAGGGAGCACATGATGGTTTCTGAGGCTCTTGCTCTCTGTTGCTTCCAGGGCAAGCAAAGATGCTGTGGGCTTTCTTGGCCAGTGATACGGTATCATTAGTCGAGGAGAGGCCCTCAGTGATGTACACATCCAGATATTTGGTGCTTCTCACCCACTCCACAGCAGTCGTGTCGATAGTCAGCAGGGGGTGTTGACTGTGGGGTCTAGAAGTCAAACACAATCTCCTTTGTTTTCTCCACAGTTAAGGGAAGATTCCATCAAGTGGCCAGTTGGTTCACCTCATTCTATAGAACAATTCATCATTGTTGGTGATGAGAGCCAGCACAGTTGTGTCATCAGCAAAGTGGATAAAGTGGTTGGACCAGTGATTTTGTGCAGTCAAGGGTCAGCAGGGTGAAGAGCAGGGGATTGAGAATGCATCTTCTGGGGGGCCTATGCTCAGTGTAGTGGTGCTCGATTTACTATGGCCAATCGTCTCTGACTGTAGTCTCACAGTATGAAATTCTAATATCCAATTGCAGGGTAAGGTGTTCAGGCCCAGTTGGTCCGAGTTCTTTATAAGCTGCTGAGGGATGATGGAGTTGAATGCTTAACTGGGTTGAGCACTATGAACAGCATTCTTATATAATAGCCTATTGTATCCAGGAGGATGGGAGCTAATTAGAGGGTAAAAGTACATTGCATCATCAGTGGACAGGTTGGCATGATATGCAAACCAAAGGGGTCTAGGGAGGGAAAAGGATGGATTTTATATAATGCATGACTAGTCTCTTAAAGCACTTCATAATGGTGGAGGTCTGTGCAACAGGGCAGCAGTTATTAAAACAGGATGGGGATGACTTCTTTGGCAGTTATGATGCTGGTAGGTTTGAAACATGTGGAGACAACAGCCTGACTCAAGGGGGTATTGAAGATCTCCATGAGGATATCTTTCAGGTCTTCTGCACGGTCTTTCAATATATAACCAGGGTTCGTATCCCACCATGGGGCTCAGTAAATGTGAGGCAATCACTATGGAGCACTTTGAGGGGTTGATAGAGTAGAAAAGTGCTGTACAAGAACAAATCCATTTACCCTTTTTGTTGTCCTGAGTAGCAGCCTTGCAGGTGTTAATCTTAGAGAGTGTTTCTTCACACTGTTGGGATGGTTGTTCCCTGTTCACATAGATGGCCTCCTTGACTCCCCATTCAAACCAGCATTCCTCCCCATCAAGAATGTACACATCTTCATCCTTGAAAGAGTAGCCACTAGTCTGTAGACAAGTGTACACTGTGTTTGCTCTTCTGTGTTGTGCCATCCTCTTGTGTGTTTTGGGGTTTGAAAGCAACTGAGATGTGGTATTTGGAAAATACACGCCTCAACTGTTCCTGAGATTACAACTACTCCCCAATCCTCTGTAAATAGTACTTGGTACCAATTAATGTCTAGTTAGTGTTTAATTTGCATATGAAACCATCTTTGGGTTTGGTCGTTATGTAACTGTATTGTTTATAAAAGGTGGCATTCCATGCAGTCAGCTCAGACTGAGGATGTAATCTGTATGAGTGATGAAATGTTTCTCTCCATAAAACTTTGTGTCCAGACAAACTGGTTCACTATTTGCGTTTCTTCACAATGACTGAGGAAAGGCACAGAACCTGGTTGTTTTAGATTTTAAATTTTAGTCATTTAGCAGATGCTTTTATCCAAAGCGACAAACAAGTGTGTGTGCATCAAAATAGGCAGTATGATCAGAGGAGGTTGAGAGGAGGCTGGTGTCTTCTGTGCAGGAGTGTTCGTCAGTGCTTTGAAACACGAAAATAAGTTTTTTTAATTGGTCCACAAAGAGATGTTGCTGCAGGCCTGGGGTGGATACCTGTATACTATGATGACCCATATCTTTCTGGTGTACAGATGCTTGGTGCTCCTGATGCAATGGGACAGGTTGGCTCCGGCTGTTCTCAGATTGGCTATCATCTGCTCTGATAATAGTGCTCCAAATCTTCAGCAATCTGTGAATCTCCTCATCTGCCATGGCTTCTGATTAGACCGAGTGGTGATGGTCTTGGTTGCAATAATGTCATCGATGCATTTGGTGATGTAGACTGTTAGCGTCCGTATACTCCTGTACAGTGGGTCAGTTCTGTGTGAACACAGCCAGTCAGTGGTTTCAAAACAGCCCTGGAGTGCAGAGGTGGCTCACTCAGGCCATGCACATATCTGTTTCTGAACTGGTTTAGTGAATTTCACCCTTGGTCTGTATGCTAGCATTAGCATTATGGTGATGTGGTCGAAGAGCCTGATGTGGGCAGCCTCATATGTTTCCTTTTGGTTTGTGCCTATTGTTGTGTGGTATCCATGTACCGTTTATAAGGGGGGGAATGCTTGTTTTCAGCTAAGACTGAAGAAGTCACCTGGTGAGTGACGAAACGTTTCCAAATAAACTTCTGATCCAGTCGAACTGATTCACCTCTTTTTTTTGATCTCCATACCTGGATCATTGAACATGCACCAGAACATAGATACTGCTTCTACTCACACCAGATGTGCCACCTCAGTAGTCAAGACCGATCATATAGAAGGTAAGCAGAATATATGAACAATCAAAAGTTCCATAATTTGTATGGGTTTCAAGTGTCTTTTCTTTGTTCTGCCAATGTCTAGCTGAAACTGCAGACTGTAATGTATCCTGATAACAATGAACATGAAGGAAAAAACATAAACCTGAGTGTCAATAATTCTGTCTGTGGCCCTGACGAAAGCAATGGACAGAGGAACTGGAGTTGGTCTCCAGGCGTTGAAGCTCCCCACTGCTCCAACATAATAAGATGAGTTAAAGCAAAGAAAGATTCTTCGTAGGAATAGAATGTCAAATAAAGTGGCTAGGAAGAAATGGACTGAGATATATGTGTAAACACGATACTATTGGGACTGAGAGAAGCCACTATGTTTGTATGTGCCACTAACTACAACTTTTATTCGATTCAGAGAGACAACTTCTGACAGTAATTTTACATCTACCCTCATAGTTTTTCCTTAAGATGAAGGCAAAAATAGATTGACATCTAAATAAAACCAGTCTTATGAATACACACAAAGATACAGAACTCCAACACACGCACGCACACGCACACACACACGATACTCACAGGACTGACGTGTTCTTCTTCCTGCGCACCAAGAAGCTGAAGGGTTTGTGTGTGATCTCCAGGCTGTTGCTAATAGGGCTGGAGGGATGGCTGTTGGGGATGTTTACATGCTCATGAGGGACCTCAAACCTCTGCTTATGGGGATCAGAGATCTGAGGAAAGGAAATAAGAACACAGAGTGTTAGTGAGGGGGCTGATTTTTTGCCGAACATGGCAGAAGTGCGTGTGAGTGTGTGTGTGTGTGTGTGTGTGTGTGTGTGTGTGTGTGTGTGTGTGTGTGTGTGTGTGTGTGTGTGTGTGTGTATGTGTGTGTGTGTGTGTCTGTGTGTGTGTGTGTGTGTGTGTGTCTGTGTCTGTGTGTGTGTGTGTGTGTGTGTGTGTGTGTGTGGCTGCATGCAACAGCCCACT
>OMLC01066704.1:0-16488 GCA_900302585.1 Regalecus glesne | reverse complement strand
TCTCTCTCTCTCTCTCACTCACACACACACACACACACACACACACACACACACACACACACACACACACACACACACACACACACACACACACATATGAGACAAAAATTCAGAATGATAACCACAAACAAAACATGCTTGGTGAATAAAAGTTTTATTTAAATAGCCAATGGTTTTTCATTGTCAAGTTCACATCTTTTTACTCTTCCTTATAAGAGTTACAGAGCCCATGGTCAACGTCTGAAATGGAAAAAGGGGAACACAAAATAGAAGCATTTAGTGTGTGTGTGTGTGTGTGTAGTTTTTTTTTAGCAAATTGCATATGTAGCAATGTATTCTCTGTCATTTAGTACCAAATCTGTGTTATAGCCATGTGTGCATGTGTGTTTGTGACATGGCAAGAGAGAATGAGATTTTAAGATAGACTTACCTCAATCATCTCTCCTCCCTTGATCTCCTGGATTTGATGAAACTTGTCTGTTTTGCAGACAAGCTTGCCACCCTCCATATTGACAGTGCACTGAGGAGCAGTGAAGGAGAAAACCAACATCACGAATCAACAAAAACAAGCTGGCAGCCAAAGTGACTGGAGCGTTTCAGTGAAAAACAGAAAAATGTCACAGTGCAAATGGTATTGTCAGAAACTATAGGCCAGCATCCCCATCTCACTTCACAGCCCTCCCCCTACAATATGGCTTCTGATGGTGATGTTCTCATCATTTTGTTAGCTATAGCATGAAAAATATGCAACCATTGATTTTTATTTTAAATATCCATTTTTCACAGGAACGAAATTACATCAGATGATTCACCTTGAGCTTCTTGCCATCCATGGTGGTGATGTCAGCCTCTTTGCCAATGGTGAAGGAGTTGGTGACAGACTTTCCAGGGGTCTTCGCGGTAACAACAAAGTTGTTGCCATTCTGCTGAATCTCAGTGATGGGCTTAACATCCTTAGCTACCTTGATGATATCCTCTGGGAGTGCTGGTGAACAACGGAGGTGTATCAGAGGACATCGACAACGGTTTGTTTTTTTTCCTGCTCAAAACTGCAAAACACTCAAGTTATGAAATATTGGTATCATGTGTATGTGATTAGGTCCCCACAAAAATGTAGAATATTCACCCCGCACCTCACATGTGAGTATGCTAGGTTATAATGAACAAGACTAAATATGTACATCATTCAAAATGACACATTTGTGTTTGAATGATCAAAAATGCTAGTTTTAATGGTGACCCCAGCAGACCCAACATACCATAGCCCCTTCTGTATTGTACTCACCCATGGCCTTAAGGAACTCTTCGTAGTTCTCCTGGGCGTACACCTGCCATGAGCCACTGAAGTCCATGTCTTCCGTAGAGTTGTGTGTGTGTGGGGGGGCGTCCTCCTTTACCGTTGACAAGTTCGAGACTGAGACAGCAGTGTGAATGAAGCTCAACAGTGTGGAGAACGCCGACACTGAAAAACCTTTTTATACCCAGAGATGGAAAGGGGCTCGGGACCGTGTCTAATGAGTAACAAAGGCCACCTATGGTAACCTCTCATGTTTGAACGACCGAGAGTTCGGTTATTCCTCTTTAGCCGGACTACATCAGACACTCCCAAGACCTCCAGTAGTAGACTAGCCTGAAGGTAATCGGCCTTTGTGTGGATCCGACCTCTTCATCCCAATTCAAGGGTGTTGCATCATAAGTTGGATCACTGAGCAGACATGCTGATCACATGCTGCATTTCTGTGTTGTCCCTAGCCCTGGCACAAACGGCACACAGAAGGCAGTGAAATATTCAGCAGATGAATTTAAATAAAGTGATAATACACTCCAACAATTTCCTACAACAGTGAACGGAACTGAATGTAAATCAAAGTTTCATGGTGCAGAAGCACAAGGTTCAAATTGGGGTTGGACGATGATTCAAGATCCTCTGTTCTCACCTTACAGTGGTGCTGCGTTGTGCTGAGATTCAGATGTTGTGCCGAGCTGCACGGCTCTGGAAAATTATTCATAATAAAGACTGAACCTAAAATCTATTGCAAAGCAGGTTCTGAAATATTTGAGGGAGTGTTATTTGAAAACTCATTTTGGACCAATATTGTACTTGACATCACCAAATGTGGTGAACCTCAGTTGGATTCCTGAGCACAGTATTTTTGCATATGGAAGCAAGAACTGAGAAATATATTGAAATTGTCAAAATTTGAAAATGATTATCGTTCGCTGTAATATTTTCTATGATGGGTAGACTGGTTCAAACCAGTGACTGAGCCATAGGTTATTTGATATATAGTTAGTGGCCTGTCCAGGGTGCTGCTCCGCCTTTCGCTCAATGAGTGGTGGGATAAGGCTCCAGCATAACTCTGCAACCTGATTTACGATAAGCAGTCGACAGTGAAAAGATGAAATGTATACCCCAGAGTGAAAGATGCATCACAGTACATTGAACAGTTGATCAACATACAGCTCTGTCTGCAGTTGGTCTTGTCTTCATGTCGTGCACCCTTGAATTTAATCCTAATCGCACCCAAAGTACTTTATAGTCTGAGACCTTACAGAGACATGAGTAACATTGTGGACCGTTTGCTTTTAGTGCAAAACACATAATTTCTTCCTGCCAAATGAGACAAGCAAACCTAAGTCAACTGTACGAACTGCAAAGTCCACAGTGCTGATTATTATAATAATCTGCATGGAATTTTAACAATAAAACTTTATTATCATATGAACACAGTAATTCTATAAATGCTCTACAAGTCTCTACTCGAGCTTTGTCCCGGGTTGTGGGTTATTACAGGGGCCAGTGGAATAGATGACAATCTGTTCATAACTCAAGAACATGTCTGATGTGACACATTTAATAAAAAATACATTTTCAAATTTTGATTTAAACTTCAGCTATGAATATTTCTGTCTGACCAAAGATTTTTAATGATCATTCAACTGAAACCGATTTCTCCTAATGAAGCTAACCTCTTAACCTCACAGTCTTTATTTCTGATGATAACAATTGAGTTTTCAACCAGGGTATGATGACTTGATCTTTCCAGACAGGTTCATTGCACGACAGCTAAATTTACAGACGGGGATTAGAAGAATCCAAGTGATTTCATTTTTCTGTAGCCCTTTTCTGCAGACATCTTCTGCCTTGCTTAAAAAAATTGCAATTTGCACCTAGATCCACTCACACAAAAAACACACTGCCATCTCATTTTCAAACCAATGACATTTCTTTTTCCAATTTGACTGAACTCAAACCAAGTGGCACACCGTTCTCCTAAGAAATACATTTCAATTTCAGTGGGGGCTATTACTGCCACCTTAATCCATTTCCACTGCGTTCAGTGGGGGCTTACTCCCATGCTTGTACACGCTCACGGTGACGTCAACTGTCTCGGAGCCATACCGGTTTCGTACAAAGATGCTGTATTTACCAGAGTCCTCCATTGTGACGTTGTTGATATTCAAGCTTGTGGACTTTGGCTCCATGGTGATGCTAAACTGATTCTGGCTTCTGAGCTCCTTGTCATTCCTGAGCCAGAAGCTCTCTGGGGCTGGATCACCATCAATGAAGCAAGTCAGACACAGAGACTGAGGAAATTAGAGAGATGTGTGGTGTTATGCCATGGCCGACAAGAACCTTTTTTATATGCATGCACGTATGTATGTAGACAGACAGATGACAAATTACAAGAAAAACCAACATTAAGTGTCTTAGTAAGGTGTTAGGCCAGTAAGGTGTTGTATGTTCAGCTCAGATAGATGTCATTTTGGATAAAACTGTCTGTGAAAGGACATTGTAAATTGTGTGTGGTGATGTGCCTGTGTATGCAAATATGTCATAAATAGTAAATACCAGATACAGTGGTGGCTTTGATATATAGCTCTAACAGTATTGTACCTTGCCCTCCATGATGGCCACGACGTCAGGGAGACCCTTTGTCACTCTGGCCTGATCTGAAAAATATCAAGGGAATATTTAATTTTTCACCGTCATCCTCTCTGGGGTCATTCAATCAGTTTTAGTGGGCTGAAATAGCTTAGGGATTAGCACATGGCTTACTACTCACTTTTTTCAGCAATTGCCACTTGCCTGAAGGACAGAAAAAAGGGGTCAAAATGAGAATGTCTACTCCGTCATAGAGAACTACAATCGATACCACAGTCTTATAATAAAAAAGATGACAATGGCGAATGATTCCAGTTCACGGGGAGATACAGGTTACCTGTAACCCTTTCATTGTTTCTGAATTGAGTTTAAAATCAACCGCAGCACACTATAGTTGATGCATCATCTACGTGCATGGCACTTACTTCAACCTCTGGTACTCCAGCAAGGCATCAGCAAAGGCTTTTGAAAATGGAGAATGACAAGAACACAATGACACAAACAAAGCCGCTGGTTTAGTTGAGGGGAAGAACATTTTTACTTTGCATGTTGCATTTATCAAAATTAATTATTCATGTGAAACAACAGGGCAATGAAATAAAATCTAGAGTTTACCCCATTTAAACTTACCCTTTTTAGTTGACAGAGGACATTTCTAATATTTCAGCTCATGTTCAATGAAATATTTTATTCATGCGAGACGATCAGAGCATGAGAAAATGAAGTCTATCTGGAAAATATCTCGGCTGTATCCAAATAAATGTGGTATTCTTTAGATATCCCGTTCTTAAAAGAAAATCTCACCTTGGCCAGACAGATCGAGATGCCGTTTGTGTGTTTCCTGGCCATTAAACATTTCCAGTGTGTATTTGCCTTTGTCATTCTCAGTTGGGTTATAAATTTCAATCCAGACCTTCTGCATAGTACTCCCAGGCTTGGTCCGAGCATCCTGGTCAATTCTCTTTTCCCTAAAAGCAGACGAACAAACGTGTACAATAGGCTGTCATTTGCACCTATAAATATCCAATATTTAGGTAAGAAGAAATAATATTAGTAATTGATAATATTAATACTTTTAGATACGGAGATAAAGACAGCCACAAGCACTTCTACTTCTTATTTAATCAGAAGTAATGCTAGTTGATGATAATTTACCTGAGTAAAAGTAATAATAAAGTTACTCAAGTAAAAATCAATGAGTTTCATACCGAAAAACTATTTAAATGTTTTGTAATTTACAGCTTTAGCTCTAAGTATGGAAATATTATTTAGTTGACATAGCCTACATCAATGGAAACAACACTGATAATGTAAATCTAAAAACACACCCAAAAATTACCAGTTCTTATGATTTATCCCAAAACATTCTCCATGGAGCCATTAAAAAATATATTACAGTTAATAAAATAATATAGCAAAGTAAAATACTTCATTATAAATCAAAGCAAAGTATTGAGATTTGACTCTAATCAAAAAAGTACCCTTAAAACCAAAAATGTGATCAAGTACTGCAAAAAGAGTTGTTTCATTCATTTTCTCTGAGAGCAACATGAAAAGTAATATTTTTGCATCTGTTATCTGTTACAGGCTATATAACCTATACACGCATTTTTTTAAACGCCTTTAGTTATTAATCCAGTAGCTGAAATGTACAGTCCATGTGAACTAAAATGGCAGAATAAAAACCAGCCTTCCTGGCTGGTGGTACTAATGAGCAGAGGTGAGGATCACTGACCTGACTTTTTGTTTTGAAAATCATGCTAACTCTAACATGGCCAGCAGGTGGTAGTAGAAGCCAACATAAGTAACAGGCTGAGTTCATGCTTAAATTTCACAGAGAAAGCTCTGTGGTGCAGATTTTCTGGCAACGTTATAAGGATACAATAAAATAAAAATGAAAGGGAAAATTACAAAGACATTTCTGACCTGGCAATCTTTCCAGGGTGTTTCCCTGCATTTCACTATTGCTTTGGTTAGGGGTAGAAGCAGGAGTTTTAACTCTTTAACATGTATGTCTTTTTTTATGCTGAGAGGAATCTGGAGCACCCGGAGGAAACCCATGCAGAGACAGGGAGAACACACAAACTCCTCACAGAAAGGCCCTGGGACAACCTAGGACCTTCTTACAGTGAGGCAACAGTGCTAACCACTGGGCCACTTGACTACTTAAGAAAATCCTACTCATTCTACCTTTAATTAAAACACAATCCCCCTTTTTAAAAGGCACATGAAATTGATCAGGAGTTCCCCTAAATGTTGGGAAAATTTAGACACTACCTGATATACAGCATAGTGGAAAGTGGGGTTGCACCTGAGAACTCACTTGAAATACCAACTGGTCTTCAAGTAACTCAGATAGTATTTTAGGGAGCAGTAGAGCTTGAAACCCTCTGAGGTGCATTGGATTTTCAATGGGCCTGCTGACAAGGCTGGGGGAGAGCGAGAGAGAGAGAGTGAGAGAGAGAGAGACATAGAGAGTGAGAGTGAGTGAGAGAGAGAGGCGTAAAGGGGGCAGGAACAGTCACAGTAGAGCAAAAAACTGTTAACATCCTGTTTTACTTAGGTATTTTACATTAACACATATATTTTATAAAGGTTTATAAGTGGTTGATAATTACTTCATTCATATAAATGCTTAACTTAATAACTCTGATTAAGCAGCATTAAGATCTCATAAAGCAAAAGGATAGACTTGATGGGCTGCCAGGTTGTGATTTGATATATTATTCACGAGTCTTCATATACATTCTCTAAGAAACCATGTGATAAGGCATAGCTAGCCAAACAATCATCTCACTGGTATCCAGACCTTTAATGATCTGCATACAGCCTGGTCCACACTGTTCATCACCTGGAAAGGTCTTTTGACTGACATCCCAAACAACCAAACTGGCCACTATTAATCTGGAATGAACTGGTGCCTCGGGACAATTAGACCCATGTAAAACCAGTCTTCACATACAATGGCCAGTAGTCTCAAAATGAGGTAGTGGCATGAACTTCACAAACTCTCTCGAACCAAGTCATTAAGAGCTTGGCCACAAACAGTCATCGTTCTTATTGTTGCAAAAAGTTTGCTTCCTAGCAGACTGATATCAAAGCAACAATGTCCTCTGGAAGGTTGTGAACACTCTCGTGAACAACATTATGGATAGTCAATAAGAGTGGAGCATAAAAAATGTGGAGTCTCTGCAATTAAAAGACTGTGTGGGGGGGGGTTGCCTTGCAAGACTAGGTGAACCACTAACCAATACCAACCCTCAAACCTAAACTTGACAAATACCTAACCTGAACCTGAATTTAACCCAAGTAACTGGAGTTGTTGCTGCTACTGAAAGAAAATGGACCTTTGCATATGCATTGCAGACATTTTCAGGCTATTTTAATTTCCTGCCATTCACTGAGAAAGTGAATCGGCAGTCCTCAATGGCCAAATGGTTTTTGACCGAATGTGTATGGAGATACTCTGAAATTAATAAATAAACCCACATTAATAAAATGTGGGTTTATAGCCTGTCAACCAAAAATGTATTTTTGTTGAAGTGTTAAACATAGTATAACTAATTCATAACGCAAAGATAAATGAGCTTAATAGCATTAATGAAGCAATTAGATACCTCTCATAAACGTAAGATAAAGGTCCTTATTGTAGGGTGGTACCAACAGTTGTCATCTTGGCAATCATGACTGTTGTGCCAGTGAGCTTTACTTCAGGGCCCATTACATTTATATTGTTAAAAATATCCAGTCAAATTAATTGTCACTGGTTTCAATTGTGTTATCTCCATCCCAAAAGAAAGTCCCTGATCTGACAAACAAGTCATTAGAATATTTCACAACTGATACTCTCAAATTGAGGGTTTCCAAGTGTGATTAACTTACCACACTGTTTGCTCAAGTGCTGGAGGAGTCTTTCATATTCTGCAAATAGAGAAAACAGTCTTAACACTTATTTTAGAGCACAAATAATCATAATCATAGGAGACAAAAGAACAAATTTTAAGGATGCATGGAAAACCTTGTCTCTGTCATTAGTGGAAAAATGACAGGAGCGGATACATACCAGTGAAGCAGCAAAGGATTAGTGAGGATGTTCATTTGTTTGACTGTTCAGAGTATCACGTCTCACCTTGGTCCAGTAACTCTAATGTGCTGATATCCTCTCCTCGCCCATCAGCCACTACAGCTTTGTATGAGCCGGCTTCTTTCTTTGTCACCTGAGGAGAGGCAAGCCATCATAATAAAATGAGATTTATTCAGCTCAAGACAACACACACACACATGTACACAGACTTGAATAATTCATTCCCCTCTTCACAATAACCAGGCAACTTTGTAAGCTAAAATGGAAAAAAAATAAAAAATTGCATGTGCTGCACTTTCACATGGCAAAGACTGATTAGGAACAATCCTATACATATCCATGACACAGCCTACACATTTGTCTTTCCTGCTAACTTTCCCTCTGTATTTCATGACAGTATTCATCTCAAAATAAGGATTTGTAATCATCCGAGTTTTTCATCTTCATTTACCTTTCTGCTGCCACCTCATAGTTTAAAATTCTTGCAGAGGGAAAAACACCAATGCCTACCTCTGAGATAGTAAGCGTGCTGACTCCTGATGAATGGTCAAACACAGCTTGGTTCACCTCCATGCCATCCTTAAACCATTTGAGTGTTGTGTCCTTCCTGATATTTGTCACCTGTACACAAGAGGGATATACGGTTCAGTATAATGTTAACACTGCTTTACCCAACCTAGTACATATTGTAGAAATAAAATAAATAAATAAAATAAAGAAAGTGATAATCAGGACTGGAATGACTAATCACCAAGTATTAAGGATATTGGCAAGAATTTGATGGTTTCATTAGTCACGACTCAATATATAGTGATATGTTATTATACCACAAACACTGCAAGATGGCATTACAATAAAATTATTGCCATTTTTTTTACATTTTGGAAAGAAAACAGCCCAAATTGGATAAAATAATAATAACGATAATAATAATCCCCTGTGCATATTTATAAACATTTGGGATGATAATACTCCATATTTAGCGACCAGGCTAATTTTCATCTGTTGTCTCAAACGATTAGAGGTTCAGTGTCTTGCTCAAGGACACTTTGGCACAGTTTTAGAAGGAACCGGGGATTGAACCACCAATCATCTAACTACTAGACGACCGGCCTACCTCCTGAGCTATGCCGAGCTATATCAAAGTAGAGAGCCGTAAGTGGTGTGTCACAAACAATATCTACTGTTGTTGTGGTTCTGTGCAGCCCTGTTACAATACTGCACCTATTACCTAACGGTCAGAGATGTAAACTGCACAATGAAGTACTGCCACTGCCACGTAAATTTGTATGTAATCTGTACAGATGATGACCTGTTTCTAAAAATCAATACAACAATATGAGGTTAGGATTAGTTTGTCGATATTCTCTTATACTCCCGCCAAGAATATAATCCCCTTACTATCTGAACAGAATTTGACCCCCCACACACACTTGCAACCCTGTATAGTTGTATTTAAGGGGCGAAGTGGCGATAGCACATATTATCTGTGAGGTACCTTGCACTTCACCACCAATTCACAATCCTCAGTCACGATCCACGACAGAAACTCCAGGAAATGCGGTCCTTTGAAACAAAGCAAATAATCAACCTGCGTGCGTGCACCTGACCAAGGAAACAATGACCATTCATCTCATGCTCAATACTGAATGTTGAATGAAAACCCCCTCTCTACCATGTTGACAATGCATGCACCATCACAACCGACACTTGGAACTCTGTGAAAAGAAAATGGCTGCCATTTAATTTGACGTGCACAAGCATAGAAAGCTGTGGCAACATGTAGCAGGTCCAAAAGTGAGTGCGGAGACTATCAATGTCATCCATTTGACATCTAGCAACTTTGTCTGATAAGGGTGTGGTGCTGCTGTTCTTTTAAATAGGCTAATTTTGATACAGTTGATAAAACGTATTATGTGGACTATGGGTGGTTGTGTATCATAAGTGGGCTGATGGCAACAGATAAGACAAATGGTGGACTTTGAATAGCTGGCGTGATGTGTGAAATTTTCTCCAAACAGTCACTAGGTCATTGGCCTCAGGACACCAAAGTGATGTTACAGTTTTATCACCAATCCCATCCCAGTGCCCCTGCGGGTACAAATTAATTTCAGTAACTTAGGAAGCGACCTCCTTTTGTACTCTTGGTCATTTAGAGAAGGAGAGAGACTCGAAGCAAGGGGAGGAGGTATGTCCTACTACCCAAGAGCAAGCTGGGAGAGATGAGGAAATTGGCAATGAATGTACAGGTACAATGACAAACTACAAAAGCATGTAGTAGATATACAATGGGACATACACAGACACAGGCAAAGCATCGAGGGAGGGTATCTGTTTTACAGCTGCCATGGTAGACAGAAAGAATCTGTATTGAATGTTTTCATTTCATGACCAAGAGGTGTACAACAGAGTCACTTCTAAAGTTCATGCCTTTCTGTTCACCATCCTTATAAAACATGGTTCAAAGTGGCAGTCATCTCAGAAGTTACACTTGGCAGTATTTCTACAACAGAGAGGTCAAAGGGAGTGTTTGTTCCTGGTTCACTGAGGCTTTGGAATGAACACGGTGGAGTAGGATCTAGCTCTGTCCTTTCAGTCTGGACTCCCACTGTGGAGTCTCGGTTTCTGCAGGCTACTAACACATTATATTTGGGATATCTGATCATTGTATAGTAGCTGTGCATGTTTGCATCATACGTGCTTCAAGCAAGCATTGCTTTGGCACTGTTGGGTACTTGAGTAGAATCCTTCTAACATGGAATGGAATACTTTTATAGGGACAGTGCAGAGACTGTGGCCCAAAAACCACAAGGAGCACCAAACTGTGGCTCCACTGTACTGCAGCTTAACTACAATCTATCAGTTCAGAAGATCACCCTTACCTTGCTTTCTTTGGTGATCATGTCGCTTGGCATTGGCCAGGGCCAAAGCTTCACGGAACTCTGCCAGAGAAACAAGCAGCATTAGAAAGACTACAAGATATACATCTATCCATTTACATGCAGTAGAAATCAATAGAAATTATACTTTAATAACGGATAAGTCTGTTTGGATATGAGCTCTGAGATCACCCTGTCTCCTATTTAGATCAGTATCACAAATCAGTTATCAGATCGAACTTTTCACTTCTAAAAACCTGGAGATTACCATCATAAAAAATATTTTCAATATGGTCATACTTTAAGTTGAAAGACTAACTCTAGGATCTTTTTATTCTCTTTTCACTTGGTCCCGTTTCTCTGGGGTCTCTACAGTGGACTTTTTTTTGGACTCGTTTTTTTCCCTGGCCTTAAGCCATCCAGTATGGTTTTATCAATCCATATAACGATTTGCCAAAATTTCAAGTAGGATGACACAACCACGAGGCTAATTTTAGGATTCACTTATCTGAGTTTACACAGCAATAAGAAACCTGATCTTTGATTTGGATTTTACCAGGGGACTTCTCTGGTTTTCTTCCCTATCACTCTCTGAACAGTTAAATGCTACACTCCACGTGGCTTCCTTCTATTAAAGCATATTAGATATGGCAGTACAGAGATTCGACATTTCCTTGAACGTTCTCAAAATTACATCAAGGCTGATGCCAACATTGCAGCTGTGTTGTGAATGAGTAAGTGGCTCACTCTGATCTACAAAGACCATGGTAAACTGGTTCTTGGCACGTCCATCCCTCAGCTGAGCGGTGTAGGAGCCCTCGTCTTCCAGAGACAGTTGATCAAACAGGATCTCAACAAGACCATTGGCCTTGTCAAAGTTAATCTTCCGGTGCTGTGAAAGAGCAAAATGGGCTTTAACTCCCCATACCTGCCAGCTCCTGCACCAATAAACACACAGCTACTGTAGGTAAGCAAGCAGCTGCAGACACAGACATGGTTTACACAAACTCATCCATGCAGAAACTCCCTCTTTACAGATGTGTGTGTAAGCAATCACAGGGTGGGACAGACATGGGAATATATTCAAATAGTATTCTTTGACTTCCTGATATAACCACTAGATGCCTAAGCCTCAGACCTGAGAAGGGTTTATGATGTAAGGTGAGGCAAAAGACCCCCAATAAGCTTTTGAATTGGCAACATCAGTAGTGATTATTTAGAAATAAAGTATAATTACTGCGGTACAGATGTAATACTGATAAAGGAAAACAATGGAGGTGGAAATGCAAATAAAGGGGGTGAATACAGAGCAGTTGGCTGGCTCTGCACACATGTAACCTGATGAGTGCATACATGCACATAAACACACCTACAAACATTCACACAAGCTCAAAATTCCAGCCCTCAGAGTTGTGAAACCACAAACAGTATATTGTGTAATGTTTGTTTTTCTCCCTGTGGTCAAATGTGTACACGGTGCATTGACCTGCACAGACACGCTGGTTATTTTCTACCCTGTCACAACTTATATCAGTTCATTTTCACATTCACTTAATTTTCCTCTGTGATCATGGTACCTCTTTATTACAGTGACCCGACTTCGATCTGCACATCAGAAACGTCAGCTGAAATGACCATCATCTTTTCACATGTTTCTTCTCTACTCAAGCCTTTTTTCTATTACACTGTTCATAGGAAAGTGAAAATGAATTTATGAAACTGGCTTTTTGGTGATGATCTCCAGTTGTTAACGATGCCTTTTCCCCTCCATCTTGAGACATTGACATAACGGTGGCCAAGCTACAGATTCAGGACCTAGCCTCGAACCTTTGCCTCATTGGAAAGGAAAGGAAAGGAAAGCCGCGTTATTTGGAATTTGTACTCTGTGTTTAACCCATCCTATTGTATAGGAGCAGTGAGCAGCTGCAGCCCCAAGGGACGAGATCATTCTTTTTCCTATTGCTTTGATCAGGGGCACAGACAGGAGTATTGATCCTAGCACCTGCAGGAAACCCATACAGACACAAGGAGAACATGCATACTTCACACAGAAAGGACCTCGGATGGCCTTTGATTCGAACCCAGGAACTTCTAGCTGCAAGCTAACGACGCTAATTGTGTTTATGTATTATGTTTACACTTATGTAATAAGTGTAGTTGTCATCAACTCGAGTAACGCCATCTTCACTTCACTTGGTTCACTATATCTCCTCTGCTCCTCATACATGTGCGTGTGTGTGTGCGTATGTGTGTGTGTGTAGGGTGGGTGGGATTGAGCCCAGTCCTTCTCGAAACACAGAGAGCGGAGGAGAGAAGAGAAACTAGTGTGACCGTACATGACAGTGTGTTTCCATTTAAAGTGACTTATGCCACTAGTGCACAGAGTTTTAGCACTGGTCACTTCAGGTGGGAATCAAACTCAAAACCCTGATGACATTCATGTGATGTTCATTCTCACCGGTGAACTAGAGATCTCGTGGTCGTTGAAGATGAGACGGAGCTCTGCGGCATCGCTCAGTTTCTCTGTCTGAAGCCAGAGACGCACATCACCTTTCTCCATCACATCCACCTGCCAGCCTGACTTCAATGCTATCACTGCCAAGGGAAATGCCACACAGATTAAGGCAACATGCCCATAATTTAGAGAGCAGAGGCTATCCTCATTCGCATCAGATCATCGCGCAATCACACCATTATAACTTAAGATGCATATACTATACAACAGCATTTCCCAACCCTTCTTTTACCATGGCACACTAATATCCATGATGACGCAAGGAATAGTTTTGAAATTGCAATGCAAGGGCTCAATTCTATTGATAAAAATTTGCTATTTCCTCTCATATATATATATAAGAATCAGTTTCAAAATATCATTATGGTATTTGAAAAATTTCCATAGCACACCAGTGTAAACCACTGCTACACACTATGTTGATTGATTTGTGTGGTTCACTGTTAATATAATAGATTAATATACTGAACTCTTTTTATTTATTATTTTGGACAAGTTATGTAATTGATGGATTTGTTAATGAGAGAGGTCAGTTTTACATGTCACAATTAGTCCCCAAATTGTGGGGGTAGACAAAGACTTAGATGGAGGTTGGGGGATTAAGGCTGAATACCCTTCCTGACACCTTGTGGTGGTTTCAAACTCACTGCCTCTGTTTTGTCAGTTCCCAAAGTGCAAGCGCTACTACTGAGCTACCACAGCCCCCAATTGTGACCAATTGATGGATCTATTAATATCTGCGATAATATTCTATGTAATCTGACTAACATAAAATGTGTCTTTTATGTATTGGTTATATATTGGTGTTTAGTATACTGGAGTTAGAATAAGTTCCGTTAAGTTCAATCTATCACCTTGTAAGCTGCATTCTACCAGCAGTGTCAGTAGACTGTCTTAATCATATTTTATGAAAGAAAGTTATTTACTAAAAGGTCACCATAAGTCTAGTGTTTGAATATGTGCGATGTGCATGCAACAATATATCATGTTAATTAATTTATATAGTCCACTATTCATCACTATTCATTCATTCATCACAGTCTTGCATTACTATCACTTCATCTCATTTGAAGTCCTGCTGTCCTTGAACGGTGCGTGTAAGCATTTGTTGCAAAGCTCTGTGACTGTTAATTAGTCTCTGCTGCAGAAAACCCTGACAGCATCGATCTATTTACATTTCTTGCACTTACCAATTAAAGTAGTTGATACACACCCTATGATTTTGAGACATTCCGTGGTGCAAATTGTCGTAAATTATGGTAGAGCAGTTTGGTTGATGATGTATTTCCCTGGTAGCACTTACATGGGTTTCTGACTTGCCAGCTGAGATCCTTTAGTCTTTCAAGGTCTGCACAGGGAAAAAAAGAAAGAAAAGAGAACCATAAGTTCATCAGAGTTGGAGCCAACGGTCACATCAGGTTGAACGTTCTGCCGCAATGCACACATAGCATTTGCATACACACACAGTGCTTAACTACCAGTGTGTGTCAGAATGACAGGCCAGGGCCTATTTTGCAAAGCCTGTAACTAAAGAAAAGTTAATTAAGGGCATGTTTATAGCTACACCAGTAACCTGAGGGAGAAATTTGTGATGGAACTTATTTCCATCAGAGGCAAAAACAGTAACCTTTAAAATGATTGATCCTCTTTAAAAAGCCCATTTTTCACTCTAGCCATCAACTTGAGTTAGAACTCATTTGATGTTTGTTTTCAGATCATTTGACGTCTTATATTGTTCATGTGTTTGTAACTATGCATGTGGTTATTCTGTCTGTTTAGCTATCTGTCTGCCTATCTATCCATCTACATATGTAATTCTATTCTCAGACACGAAATGACAAAATACTCTAGTTTACCTTCAGAGGTGAAGTCATAGCTGGAGGAGAGGTCAGGCTTGTCACTCAGCTCCACCGTGTAGAGACCCAAGTCTTCCTCACTGGGGTCTGTGAAAGTGAGGACTGACCTGGGGTAGGACAGATGAGGAAATGGAGGGTAAGAGACGTTGATCAAGATGATAAAGGGGTTTAAACGAAACAATTCCACTGAAAAATTATTGTTCTGGCCTAGACTGAAATTTCATAACCAGATAATGACTCTGATTCATTTTCATATTGCAGTGTGAAAGGATGCAAAAAGCTGCTGTATCTGGCATATTTCAGAATTTAACTGAATAACATATGATGTCATTAAACCAAGTTGTGAGAATAAAAGCTTTGAAAATATTGCATTTTATTTTTGTGATTAATTTGACAGGGATGTGTATATGGGATGTCTACTCATAGTGAATTAACAAGATCTTGTCCTTGCTTCAGCTTTTGAGAAATAAAACCCATATTACACTACTCTAATAAAGGCATAGAGACTTACAGTAGAAAAGACATTGACAAACAACCACTATGAACAGAAATTGAAACAACCATGACTAAAAATGACAATAAAGAACAGTGTTGAAAAGAACTATGAGAAACAGCAAAAGGGGATGAAATTATGCAAGCCAATGTATCTCACTGTTCACAGATTTGCCTTTAAGGCATAGCTTTGCCTTAGCATTGAAAGCTCTAAAACCCCTTAATGTTTTTATTGTCTTCCTCCAGCCTCCAAATGCAGAAGTACTATCTGTGTAATATGAGGAGACTGAGCACCAGAGGAAAGTACTGCCACAATCCAAAGTTAATTGCAGAGCTAATCAATGTGTCACGTGGAATCACATGAATCTCAATCAGCAATATGGATACTGAACTTTGCCTCTAAAACAATATGCTATAAGTCACATTACAATTGTGATTTGTGTGAAAACAACCCTATTATACTCTGTCTACGGTACAGCAGCAGGGTCTCCAACTATTGCTGGAGCCATTCTGGTTTGCATGCAAGGGAATTATCTGGGTCACTGCTGGACATGACAACAGTGGCATTTCAGTGTGAAATGTATGGCGGAACTGAGGGATGGATGGGGTTAGACAGAAAAGTGGGGAGGTGTTTGAAAGTGAAAGGGGCTCCTCTGCATCTGCCACCTGAACAACCTTTCACCTTTCAACACATCTCTGTCACAGCTTGAGCGACCGCCCCCATGTATCACATCACACATTCTCATGGTTTACTGTTTACTTCACCAAGTCCACAG